>VXCM01000101.1:294435-363967 GCA_014773175.1 Lucifuga dentata | reverse complement strand
AGAGAGAGAGAGAGAGACAGAGAGAGAGAGAGAGAGAGGATGTGGGAATAAAAGAAATAATTATGGCGGTCAGGTCACCAAGGGCATATTGTACTGTGCAGAAAGCAGCGTCCAATACACACACACACACACACACACACACACACACACTCCCTATATAGATGCACTTGTGTCAGCCAATGTCAGCTCTTGGGTGAGGGCGGCATTAGCAAGTGAGGGTCTCACTGCATTGCCGGGGGTCTTGGGATATGAAGTCCCATCATGGTTTTAATTGTCTCTTTATAATCAGATTAATTAGCAGACGTATGCTTGTCAGGAGCTGCCACCACACACAAACACACACCACCACCACTTACCCTCCATCCTTCCACCCTCTTCTGTATCTAGGTCTTCTCTCTTTCTCTCTCTCTTGCTGTGTCTTTGCTCGCTCTTCATGTGTTCAGCCTAGCAGGGTGAGAATTATGTGGCTCAAGTGTTTTAAAAGATCTACTGTACGTTTGAATAAGTGTGTGTGCATTCGCACGTGTACAATGAGGTAACCTTGATTACACTCAATACATTTATTTGTCTGTGCACGTATGCATCCTTCTTCCTCCCGTGTGTGTGTGTAGCACGTGGGCGAGTGGGTGATGGATATGCTCGATGACAGCAGGGAACAGAATTATTCAGAGCATTTAACATCTAAGGCTGCAGAACAAGGCGTGTGTGTAATACAAGGACCGTGAGTTCAATGGCAAAACAAGAGAAGGGATTTTTTTTTCTTTCTTTCTTCAAGAGTACAAGAGGGAGCAGGGTAAATAATTCATTTCCTTTGGCTCAGGGCACGTCTTATTGTCACCGTGTAACAAGCACAAGGACAGGCGGCTGGCGGGCCTTTTATTGCTTGTGAACGTTAGAGAGAGGGGAACGGGGAGAGAGAGAGAGAGAGAGAGAGAGAGAGAGAGAGAGAAAGAGGGAGTGTAAGAGGAAGAGGGGAGGCATGGTAATGCGCTCTTTGATCCTCCCTCGTTAGCCCTTGGTGAGCTTCCTCTGCTCACCACTGCCAGGAAAGATGGTCAGTCATGCCCCTGACTGCATCAGGTGTGTGTGTGTGCATGTGTGCAACTGTGTGGGTGCACGAGCGCTGGGTGAAAGGACAGTAAAGACACATAGCTTCCTCTCTCTAATGCAGCCCAGGTGGAGGTGCGGCTCGGGGGNGCAAGAACTGATAACACACACAGGTACTGTATGTGCACACCACAGACACACACACACGCATGTTTCAGTATGATACGCAGCACACAACCTCAAACTTACACACTTTTATGTGATCTCAGTCTGTACCTTTCTGTATATACAGTACTTTATATTCAGCTTTGTCCTTCAGTCTTTTTGTGTCATGATGGCCATTGTATTTTTTTCTGTCTCGCTCTTGCTCTGTCATTGGGTTTTTNCAGCAGGAGGAGGTCCAGGCCTGCAAGGGGACAAGGTCCAAGCTAATGGCAGGAAGTCTTTAAAGTTTGCAGCCACCACATTTCATCTAAGCACAGAGGGGGCCCCTGGCCACAGACCCCTGCTTTGATCCTCTCTCTCTCTCTCTCTCTCTCTCTCTCTCTCTCTCTCTCTCNTCTCTCTCTCTCTGTCTGTCTGTCTCTGTCTGTCTGTCTGTCTCTCTGTCTCTCGTTCGCCTCTGTCTCTCACCAAACTGCCCGGGCAGCCCTGCCAGTTAATTAACAGATCTCTTATTACACACGCCCAGCAAACGCACTTAAAAGCACAGAGGCATGTACACACATATACACACGCATATACACTTCAACATACACACACATATTCGTTGTTTAACGTGGACGCACACAGATAACAAGGGAGTTTAGACATACCAAAAAAAAAAAAAAAAAAANAAAAAAAAAAAAAAAAAAAGAAAAAATAGTGTCATCACAATGACTTACACACAAAAATGCACAACATGCCTCCTCAGTCACACTTACAGTTTTAACTCTCTTTATCTTATTCTGGCACAAATTCAGCAATTTATCAGTGTGATGCCAATATCCTCAATCAGATACATGCAGTAGGTGGATTTTATTTAATTTCACACAACTTAAGTAACATTTTGCTTCATCTTGGAGAAAATATTGAGCCAAGCTATGCAGTGGATGAGAAAAAGAAACTATTTAATCTGTTTTTCTTCAACTCTGCACCCTAAACTCGGCAGCTAATAAAAGGCAATGCTCTGGCAGCTTTTGGCAACTATTAATAACTGTGGTGTCATAACTTGTTAAGACCAACTTTTTGACAAAGTCTCGACCGGAAAACAGTAGCAAGAGTTGTAAATAAAACACACAGTTTTTTCTCATTGTTGAAGTCACACACCGAACTGGATGGCTTAATTATGGTGCAGCCAGATAAAGCAAAATCCTCCGATTCACCAACAAATGAGGCTTTGTGGAGAAAGAGGTGATGGAAAATAGGTTTTTGTAAGTTTAATTTCGACCTCACAATCAGTTGATGCAGATGAGCACAAACGACATCACATGACATAAAAAGTGGAATTTGTCTGATTGTAATTGTTCGAACGTCGTCATTCCAACAAGCATTCACCATCGCAACAGTTTATCCTTCTGCTACTGACCGTTTTCTTGAGTTNTCATTCCAACAAGCATTCACCATCGCAACAGTTTATCCTTCTGCTACTGACCGTTTTCTTGAGTTTAGTGAACTTTTTTATGCGTTTCTGAAGAATAACTTGCTAAACTGAAAGCTCAGAAATGCTGCACGCCAGGATCATAAGAGAATCCACCAGAGAATTTCCCTACGTGATAACACACACGTTTAGTGATACACACTCATTTCTGCATTAATTGCCTGACATGATACATATCTTGAGTTGAAGATTCCTTGAGTACGACCATTTTTTGACGTACTGTGGTTGCGAATACCCAAAGACAGGAGGTTTTTGACTTTTTTTTTTTTTTTTNTTTTTTTTTTTTTTTTGGAAGTTGTAGAAAATGGTGATGCTATTAAAGTGCCATCAGCAGCCATTTGAATCAGTATTCTTCATCTAACAGCTCTTTAATATCTCATTCAATAAAAGCCAGCACTCTCAGCCAGTCGGAGAGCTGCGTTTTGATCTAAGAGAGGGCGACATGACTGACCCCATCACCTCTTCTCTCTCCTCTCTTATTCTGGATGCCTCTGTGTGTGTGCGTGCGAGCGTGTGTGCGTTTGTGTGTGTGTGTGTGTGTGATACTTGTGGAGAGGTATTAGCCTAATGGCAGATGCATTCAAACACTTTCATTAGCTTTTCACATGCCACTGCTGGGCTCCGCCACTGTTTCAGAGCCATCCGCTTTAGCAGGACACACACACACACACACACACAGACACACAGTCACAGGTCTCTAAGTGAGACAGGGCCCTGGGTAATTTGCTGTAGTGGAGCAGAGTGGCACTAAAAGCCTGCTGGGTAATTGAGAGGCTAGGGGACAGAGTGTAGCCGACTGCCCTCTGTGTTCCTGTGTATGTGTGTGTGAGCGTGAATACGTGTGTGTGTGTGTGTGTGTGTGTGTGTGTTAGCGAAGGTCCCTGCTCTCTCATTATGCTGTGGCTCCTGCCTGCCTGTCATTGTCTGGACGAAGCGCCTACAGAAAGCAACAGTAATGCGCAGTGACATGCGGCGTGTGTGTTTGTCTGACTTTGTGTGTGTGTTTGCGTGTGTATGTGTGATGCACAATGAGACATCATGTCCTCTGAAAAATAACAGTATCCTCAACCAGCTCTTCAGAATCCTACACACACAGAAACGTGCACAAATGCAAACACGCATAGACATACACACTTATCGTTCCACTCGTATGCCCATTCTATCCATTCTTAAATCAGATGGAAAAACAAGACTCATCTCCCTCCTTTTCTCCCCTTCTCTATCTCTTTCTACCTTTTCCCTTTTTCTGCTCTCCCATCTCCTCCTCTGCTTGTCTACATCCATTTTTTAGACCACCAGTAACGTGTGTTTGAGTCAAACCAATGCTGAGGTTTGACAATTCAAGAAAAATCAAATAATAAATCAGCTGACATTTGTCTTTTATGTAAATACACTTGCAATTTTTGGGAAGGATTCTTTAAATTTGGGTTAAATTAAAGGACCATAACACCATTTTGCAGGTTTGAGCCTAATATATTCAATTTTCATACACATAAGGTTATTGACAATCATTTCCCAAAGGATAAAACTGTATTTCAGCTTTCTTGATATTTTGCAAAATCTCTTAATCTTTCAAAATCAAATATTCAGGCAATACACCCACCTAAAAAAATTTATGTTTTGTCTGCTAATAGTTATGCAAAATTATGAAGTCATGGTCGTTTAAATTTTTTGATAAACACAGGTCTTCTTTTGGGACTATATTCCCTGGTGGAGACATACATTCACTCTGCGCTTTTTATTGCACTTAAACGCTAAAATTAAGAACCTTAGAAAAAACCTGAATACACGTCTTGTTCGCGATGATGGATTACCTATCCCAAGAACGTTTCAAGTATCAACAAGCTGATTTTAACAGCGTACCAGAATGAACTGAAACCAATGGTGGTCTGGAAGGTAGGAAAAAAAATTTAATTCACTGTTCCAGTAGTATGCTTTGGGAAATGATTGTCAGTAATATTACATGTATGAAAATTGAATATATAAGGCTCAAACATGCAAAATGGGTGATATGGTCCTTTAAAACATTATTAAAATCTATGATATTGTTGAACATGAAACTTTATTTAAAAAGATGACAGTAACAACAAGTAGTACATTTTAAATAGCGAGTTTCAAACAGAAAGCTGGGTTTCGTGATTTAGTCAAGGTCAGGGGTTAATTTTAAGGAAGTTGTGCAGCTTGGGGAGCAAACACTGTGGATTTATCACACAAGTTTATTATTCACCCTTTGTCTCTCTCCCCTCTGCTCCTTTCATGACTGCTGTGGAAAGGATCAATACAGTGTCTCCCTTCCTCAATATCTGTCGCTTACAATTTCTTCAACAAGACCTTTAATTATACATGCATGAAATGATTGGCTTTAGTTTGCCCTCATTTTAGTTCAGACGGCCAGCATCTGGCCTGCTGAAGCGTCCTTCAGCAGGACGAGCAGGTCAACAAAATCCAGATATGTCATCTTTCACTTTCAAGCCACAGTTATGTGACCTTTTTATCTTAGGAATTTCAACAAAACAGCTGAATCTAAACTGAACGGACTGCTTTGTGCAACAGGCAGTTTGAGCAGTCAGTATTTGCAAATGCCAAAATACATTGTGAAGAAAAGCATACTGAGCTTTTGACCAGTTTTTCACGTTTTGTCCGAAGTTTGGAATTTTAATTAATTTTTCTGTGAAAACGTGCAAGTCTCCTGAGTGAGTTTTGCCAAGGGCTTAGAGCTGATAAGCTTACCCCTCTTTTGTTTTAATTCAATTTGTATTATTTTGCTCAAAATATTCCACTGAGTTCAAGTGTAACATCACAGAAATCAGAATGAAATGTGGACTTGCCCTCCGCTGAGCAATTTTCAAATAAATGAATAAATAAAAATGTCAGAAAGGAAATTAATGAAGTAAACAAAAAAAAAAAAGNAAAAAAAAAAAAGTCTGAGAAAGAAAATCAATGGATTGCTATCTGACCCATGACCTTTCTGCAGCTTGTGTGTGCTGTGTGTGTGTGGTGCTGTGCTGTTTTTATTTGCAGAAATGGAAATAAGTGGTTTCTCATCATTGGTTTCAACATACATGCATATTAACAAGCAAAAGTGGTTTTTAAGGCATTTTAAACACTTTTGTGACTCTTACTCTGTCGTTTCCATGAGTTTTAGGTTGTTGATGCTAACAGCTCAGTTTGTCTTTTTCTCTGTCTGTATCTCGCGCTTTTTCTCTGTGCTGCTACTCTTCTCTCTTCCCTCTAATTGACGCTGACATAAAATCAATAAATTCACTTTTTCTTTGTCCTTTTGTCTGTTTGTGGGTTTTTTTCCCCTCAGTTGGCATCTGTTGGGTCAGGCAGAAGTATTAAAATTGATGGAGTGCAGAGCAGCAGCCCCGCTCGTCCCTTATTTCTGAGAGAAAGGAAGCATGATGAGAGACAAAGATATCTAAAGAAGAATAGAGACAGAGGTTGGAGATAGATCTTGAAAAGGTGCAGAGAAAAGGCTTGAAGTGTTTGTTTCAGTGTTCCTATTACTGAGATGCTGATTTCACTTTGTCAACAGGCCTTCACTCGCATAAGTGCATGCAGGCCTTCACGAGTGTTTTTATCTGTGTATTTGTTTGTTGATCAAGGTTGGCCCACTCTTCTCCAGCGTGCATTCTCCTTTTCTTTTCATGTTTCACATGCTGTTCTGCTGCAAAGCCTTGTCCGAAACAGGTTACAGCAAACCGTGTGGAAGCACTCTCTCTCTCTCTCTCTCTCTCTCTCTCTCTCTCTCTTTCTCTCTCTTTCCATCTGCCCTGCATTTGCTGTGTGAAAAGCAGCAGCGTTTGTAAGAGTGTACGTTGAGAATCAGCAACTAGGTTTTTGTGGGTGGAACTGTTTCAGCGGGAAACTGTAATGTGTGGAACGTGATCACTTTCACTTCCACTGTAATTAAAATTTTAAATGATGCCCCTACATGGTCAAAAGTACCGTTTCTGAGCAGATCGGAATTAAAGGACCATACCGGCGATCATGCATGTTTGAGCCTGATATATTGAATTTCATACACATAACGTTACTAACAATCATTTCCCAAAGCATACTACTGGAATGGTGAGTTAATTTTTTTCCCCCTACCTTCCAGACCGTCTTTGGTTTCGGTTCATTCTGGTACGCTATTAAAATAAACTTTTTGATACTTGAAATGTTGTTAAGACAGGTACATCATTGGAACAAGACGTGTATTCAGGTTTTTTTCAAAGTTACGCAATTTTAGCATTTGAGGCAATAAAAAGCGCAGTGAACGTACGTCTCCACCAGGAAATATAGTCCCAAAAGAAGACCTGCACTTATCGAAAAATTTAAATGACAGTGAATTCATAATTTTGCGTAACTATTAGCAGGTGAAACACAGATTTTTAAGGTGGGTGATCGCTTGAATATTTGATTTTGAAAGATTACGAGATTTTGCAAATTATCAGGAAGGCTGTAATATGGTTTTATCCTTTGGGAAATGATTGTCAGTAACGTAACTTGCATCTCACCCAGTGGCATTAATATAGCATTTGCTGTTACAAAAATAATAAATTGCAACACATATGATAATGTTTTCCATGTGCTTTTTACTTTAAAGTGTGCCAGAGTAGTAAATATGATGGAAAGTTGGATTTATAAGCAATAAAATGTATCCATACTCAGTTCAGTTCACTGCTTTGCTGCTAACGTTTATGGTATGATCAGCGGCTATAAAATGCTTTTGCTGAACAGATATTCCCAAATAACCAATTTTACTAATTCAGTACTTGTTCAGCTTTTGTCACAGATGCACATTTCATGCTTTTAGTTCCGTTTTGACTCTGTTGGCTAATCATGATGTCATTGAAACAAATGACTGAAAGGGAAATGTTGGAAAGTTGGGCCCTTACCTCCTAATTAGCACTTCTGGCTAATCATCAACTCTACCTAAAGACCTCCAAACTGCAGAATACACAGGTTAGAACACACATCATGATGCATAAGTACCTCTATGATCATCTACTTCATTATGTATGGCTCTTTTGATCTTTTCTGCCATGAAAGCCACTGGAATCCTATTGAAACAACACAAATTCAGGCAGTTGTGCCCCGACAAGGAAACTACAACATTTTACAGCCACCTTTTAGGGAGGATTTAATACAGTATGTCAAAGACAGATTTGGGGTGGAGTATCACTTTAATGTGGAAGGGGGAAGTTTCTTGCAGCACCTACTGTCAGTCAAATACACACACATGCAAATGCAGGCAGAGGCATTTGTGTAGGCAAACAAAGGTAAACACATTGCAACCACATATAAAAGGAAGTCAATGTGTAAGATGTCGTTCATGAGGCAAAGTCACACATTTCACTGTGTGTGTGTTTTATGAACTTCTAGTTTATCAGAAATATTTTGTGTGTTCCTGTTTATTATAATAATTGCGCTCGTGCATGTTTCTCCGCCAGATGCGAGCAGACAGGGCAGCAGAAGAGAGCAAATGTTGTCGGGTCAAGACGGTGGATGAGCGATTTTTCTTTCAACTCCAGCAAACGGGGCTCAGTTCCCAGCTTATGAAGTATTTTTACACTGTGAGTGACCTTTTCATTTTAAGCTTGTGTATGAATTGTATTATCTAATATATTAACCAGAATCTTAATCAAAAATGAATCATTATCCAGCCACTTTCCTTGGAAATACTTGGAAATTATTTTTTAGATTACGCTGCTATCATATTCATCCAATTGGTGTTGGATGACTGTTAGTTACTGTCACTTTTTGAAACTGATTTTATGAGACTGTTGACACTTTTAAAGGACCATATCGTCCATTTTGCATGTTTGAGCTTAATATATAAAAATTTTCATACACGTAACGTTGCTGACAATCATTTCCCAAAGCATACTACTGGAATGGTGAATAAAATTGTTTTCTTTCCAGACCACCATTGGTTTCAGTTCATTCTGGTACGCTATTAAAATCAACTTGTTGATACTTGAAACATTCTTGGGGTAGGTAATCCATCATCACAAACAAGTCGTATATTCAGAGTTTTTGTTTAGAAGTTACATAATTTTAGCATTTAAGTACAATAAAAAGCGTGGAGTCAATGTATGTCTCCACCAAGGAATATAGTCCCAATAGAAGACCTGTGTTTATCGGAAAATTTAAACGACCTTGACTTCATAATTTTGCGTAACTATTAGCAGGTGAAACATCAATTTTTAAGGTGGGTGTATTGCTTGAATATTTGATATTGAAAGATTAAGAGATTTTGCAAAATATCAGGAAAGCTGAAATACAGTTTTATCCTTTGGGAAATGATTGTTGGCAACATAACATGTATGAAAATTCAATATATTAGGCTCAAACATGCAAAATGGCCAGTCTGGTCCTTTAAAAGCTACATATTTATGAGTCTCCATACATAAATCACATTTCTCTTGTACAACCTTTTGAATTAACACTGAGGGCTAAACCCATTTCTTATTCATCCCATTGAATTTAGCAAAGTGTGCAAGCCTTGATTTCTCATGTGTCTATCTTACTTGTGTGCAACTTGTATACACACATTTTTTTTAAGGAGCCAGGCTTCAGTCTGACCCTCACTGTAAAGTCGTGACTATAGCGTGATGGTCAGAGACTTCTTCATTATTGCCAGAGTGGCTGCATGAATACTGAGCGCTGAATATCCTGTCAGCACATCATGATTGTACGTGTACATTATGCTTTTCTCAAGGTCAAGTAGTGACCTTTGGAGATCTTCTTCATGTCATGTAGGTATTAAGTGTTGAAGGACACGCCAATTGTGTGCTGAATGTTCACAGTTTTCTTCCTGTGAGGCTAATGGAAGTTATATCGATCAAATAAAATAAAACAAGATGACTTTTAATTGAAGTAAGTAAAACAAGAATAGAAAAAACAGGCAAAAGCACGTAAACTTGTGAGAATCTTTTTGTTCTGAACTTGGTTAAGTGGTGCTTTGGCAGGACTTGTGGTGCATTTGACAGCAGGCTGGTAATTCTGACATCTCCAAACAGAGCCTCTTCTCAGGAAATCAAAACAAGTGGACTCATTTTCTTGCTGGCACCCACCTATTTCTGAAATCGCCTTGGAAACATCTTTCTGCACAGTTCCTCTGATCTTCTGAAATTGTTCTTGAAGTTGTCAACTCTCATTTGAGCAAAAAGCCACAAAATGGCAAAAAAAAATGAATTTACCTCTAACTTCTGTAATACGAATTTTGAAAATGTGATGACAGTTTGAAGCAGAAGGACAGCAGCTGGATAAGATGACAGCAGCAGCAACAGGATGCAGTATGCTCTTAATATCTCAGATTGCGACCATTGTCATCGAGGTAATGATTAAGGACAAAGCAAAGTCGTTTTTATTTACCAGAAACAGCTGGTGAACTGTCAGCACCGCCGTTAGCTGTAGCTGGCAAATGGCACATTCCAACTGCAGTCATGCATATCTGACAGCTCAGAATTGGAATTATTTAAAGGACCATACCACCCATTTTGTAAGTTTGAGCCTAATATATTCAATTTTCATACATCTAAGGTTACTGACAATCATTTCCCAAACCAAACCTACTGGAACGGAGAGTTAAAAAATTTTTTTCTCACTTTCCAGACCGCCACTGGTTTCAGTTAATTCTGGTACACTATTAAAATAAACTTAATAAGTAAGCCATCATCACAAACAAGACATGTATTCAGGTTATTTTTTTAGAAGTTATGTAATTTTAGCATTTAAAGTGCAGAGTGAATGAATGTCTCCACCGGGGAATATAGTCCCAAAAGAAGACCTGCGTTTATCAAAAAATTTGAACGACCGTGATTTCATAAGGCTGCATAACTATTAGCAGGAAAAACATCAATTTTTAAGGTGGATGTATCACTTGAATATTTGATTTTGAAAGATTAAGAGATTTTGCAAAATATCAGGAAAGCTGAAATACGGTTTTATCCTTGAAACATGATTGTCAGTAACGTAACATGTATGAAAATTGAATAATAGGCTCAAACATGCAAAATGGATGGTATGGTCCTTTAAAAAGTTACTGGGAACTAGTTTCTTGTTTTCCTCCATAGTAGCTGGTTTTTACTCCTGTCTTTGTACATAATAAAGTGGAATCCACTTGGAACAAGCACAATTTTTTTTTTTTTTTTTTTNTTTTTTTTTTTTTTTTTTGCTAGAACTTAAATAGCTTCATCTTGGGCAGACAGGCATATCTTTTTCTTAGTTTGCAAAGACGTACTGAAATGACAATTAAAGGA
The DNA here is from genome assembly GCA_014773175.1 of Lucifuga dentata. NCBI lineage: Eukaryota > Metazoa > Chordata > Actinopteri > Ophidiiformes > Bythitidae > Lucifuga > Lucifuga dentata. The sequence goes on along the minus strand of VXCM01000101.1, from coordinate 353,026 downwards.
TCAGTACAAATGATCACTTTCAGGTTGTCTCAGCTCCAACTTCAACACCGCAGAAGTTTTGTTCGGAATCACAATGAAGATATTTACTGGACTCAATATAATGTGGCTCATAGTTCACAGCCAGTCGTTTAGTAATGAGTGAGATTGCTAACTTGTTGATGGAGGAGACTTGTTAAGGTGTGTTAATTGGCTGTGGGTGAGATAAGGAAGAGGAGAAGGTCTTTCAGGATAAAAGACATCATTAGAGGGAGACTGTTGGCTTTTATTTGTTGTAAAGTGAGGTGTTGCTCATTAAAGGAAGGCCATTCTTGGTGTCATGCTCATCTTTCATCGGCTCTTGTTATCTAAAGTCAAGTTACTTACAAAGGTCGACTTCGCAGTTTGACAACACAGCTCAGATTTAATAACAGGGACAACCACACAAATATGACGTGAGGACATTTGAGCACATAATTCTCAACTTTGAGGCTTGAACCTTAGTCCTTGAGTTAAAATCTGGTCAGGCTAAACCCGCTCTTCCCCTGCAGTGGCAAACACCAAGAAGTAAAACTTGACATAGTAAAAAATGCAACAAAGCAAACACAAAAGCTCCTGATTGAGATCTAATGTGATTTCACACCACTTGGCACAGAGATTTAATTTACTGGACTTAGAGCAATATCTGCACTGACTCAGGGGCACAGGGGCGGGTGGGGTGGGTGTGAGTGGAGGGAGGGATATGTGTGTGTGTTTNTGGGTGGGTGGGGGGAACGACTCCTGTCAAAAATGCCATCGCCACAAGTGTTTGGGCCTGTGTTTATGCTGTCGCTTTGTCTGGAGAAATTAGTCATATCCCCTTCCAGAGAGAGAGAGAGATGGAGGTATATGGATGTGTACAGTGTGTGTGTGTGTGTGTGTGTTCTGTGCTTAGCATGGCTGCCACCCTGGACTGAGCAACAGAAGCTGAATAGTTTCAACTCCTCTGCCTTTTCATGTCCTGTTGTGTTCAGACACACACACACACACACACACACACACATGTACAGTGCATATGTTTCTGAAGGTAACCATGCACATACCTCTACATATAATGGATGTTCCATATAGGCAAACACACACATGCAGTCTTGCATCACATTCTTGCAAGCCAGACATCAGCCACTGGGAATTCTGTCTGGTGACATCAATAGAAATGTACACAGTCACAGACACATGGGATAGGCGTAGTGTGTGTGTGTATGTGTGTGTGTGTGTGTGTGTGTGTGTCCCTGTGTATGTGTGTGTGTGTGTGTGTGTCCCTGTGTATGTGCCACTGGTTGATCCAGGAAAAAATGGCTTTTGTTGAGTCCCCTGTGCTATGTAACATTACAGAGTAATTACAGAGTGTGTGCTTTGTTTAGGGGATATCTAATTATGCTGTTTGGGTTGTGTAGGGCCCTGGGGTGTCACTGTGTGTGTGTGTGTCTGCGCGCGTGTGTGTAGCCAGTGATAAGAGACTAATTGTGGAGGCAGTGTTAATGGTACTGCAACTGTTGAGAGAGAGAGAGAGAGAGAGAGAGAGAGAGAGAGAGATGGCTAGAAAAATAAGACTGAGCACACCATTTTGGACTTCTCCTAATCTTTCACAACCTTTGTGTCCAACATGTAACATATTACCTAATGTCACGTCTCTGCTATCATCTAAGTCCTCAAAATGCTATCTGAAGACAGTGTTTTTTCAGCTACATACATGCTAGGCAGAGAAAATAGGTATTTTCCCTGTGTGCAGAAATGTGAGTATCTAAAAATGGCAGCTGCATCTGAATTAGCAATGTTGGATCTTGGAAGCTCCTTGTGGTATTTCCTGAACCACCAAAAGAGAACCTACTGTGGAGAAGGAACTGGTTGGTGGCTTCTAAGGTTGAAAAGGTTCCTAAAACGCCTATTGATATCAAGTATTTAGTAGAGGGTGACATGCAGGACTTGAGCATAAAATTATGACATGTAAAAGTTATTTTATGACACCTTTTGGAAGCATTTTGAATTTATGTCAGAAATATATAGTAAACAAGATTTGATATAAAAATGACAGGATAGCTTTGGACAACTACATTGTCTTAACTTACAGCTTTAGCCTTAATTTTGAACCTGAACACATTCTGACCAAAAGTGGTGAACACAGAGGATGGACAGCTGCTGAGACGACCAGTCTTTCTGTCTGAATTTCCGACATGACGCAAAATCTGAACCATCCGAAACTCAAATCTAAACTTCAGTGTTTATAGAAAGTGCCATGCACAGTTTTTCTTGAAATCCTACAGAATGGGGGCATCTACGCAGAATGTTTTTTTCACTGAGTTCCATTGTGCGCCATGTTTGTGTGTTTGTTTCAAGGTCTGAAACAAGGTCTCACAGCTTTGTTCCTATCGAATCTATCAGAAATGCTACCCATCCATTAGGCACAGAGAAGCTCTCATTCTTCCTCTTTATGTAATTCTTATTACCAGAGTTGATTTGGCAAAGAAAGAAAAGTAGCAACTCCATATTTCAAAAGAAAGCATGTAGGTTTGAATAGCTATTGGCTAGCTCTGAGAGAGGGTCAAGGTCCTGAGATGTGTCCTTGTTCATACAACACAATACAATACCCTGATGTTATCAATGCATAATTGACAAGAACTTTTGTTACAATAAGTTATGGTCCATGATGACACCTTTGAACCCAATAGTGCATTGTCTGCACAATGTTACACTAGACTTGATTTCATATAATGTGCTCCAGGGCATTAATTTACCCCATGTAATATAATGAAGTGCACTTTATTATTGTTAACGCTATCATTTAGAGAATGCACCATTACAGTCATAATTCATTTTAAATGAATGCTTTTTGCAATGTTGTTGTCCACACGCATTGAATTAAGGATGGAGCAGCGTACACATTGCAAGTCCTTTACTATTGATGCTTTCTGAATGGAGAATTGTGCCTTTAAGAGACAATTAGACAGAAGTAACTTCATTTTGATGTGCATTTAGAGGCACATCAAATGATAAACATGAGTCTAGTTGCAATCTTGCTTCTGCTACAGAAACTGCAAGAGAAAGAGGTGGCCCTAAATTCAATCTTAAATGGGTTTGTGTGTGCGTGTGTCTGTACTAATACTTGCAAGATGTATATTTTAGTATGCCTCATCCTGATGTGGATCTTTTGAGCTGTCTGGCATGTCAAGCTAGATTTGTGCATGTTACTATTTCAATTAGAGTTTATCTGTGTGTGTGTGTGTGTGTGTGTGTGTGTGTGTGTGTCTAAGCGTGTTGTACTTCAGCAGGCCATGAGTAACGTGATTAAGTGAGTACGATGGGGTGCCATTTTGTGTGTGCATATGTGTGTGTGTTTGCACGTGGAGGCATGCTGGGAGGGCCACTATTAATTAGATAAAACAAAGTTGCACCTCAACATTGTGACCCTCACAGATGCTACAGCTGCTAGCATGCATGCATGGTGTGCGCACATACATACTGTACATACTCCCTCTCTTCCGCAGACACCAAATGCCGTTACCCTCTACCCACCAACACACACACTGTCCAGTCAGATGCTTTTCAGCAAACGACAGAGGTTACAGTGCGTTTGTGAGTGTATTTATTCACAAGCATCTGTTTTTTTTTTTTTTTTTTTTGGTTGTCTGACAGCCTGCTCGTCTCTGTGACTGTCTTGTTTGAATGTAGCTTTGTAATGCGAGTGTGAGTGTGTGTTTGTGTGCATGTGCACTGGTATCATCCTTCCTCTCTCCTGGCCTGTGCACTTCCATTGCCGGATGAGGTTTATTAGTTGTGTGGCTGTCTTTGCAGATTGTGTGGAGATGCTCAGAATTAGGCAAACCACCAAGATAACATAAGAAAATTATGGACTTGGTGCTCTTACCTGCATGTTCCTCATATTACTGCAACTCCTGCTAGAAGCGCTGGAGCTCTCATGTTGGCCGTCTCCCCAAAATCCCGAAGCGGACAGGTGCTTCAAAAGAATCGTTGTCAAGATATGTGTGTTGTTTTGAAAAACAGGCAAATAAGTTGCCATTGAGGACAAGATCATATGCCGACATGTGAGTGTACCCTTGAGTTTCCATTGCACTTCCACTTATTAGTACTGGTGCATTATTGTTCCTGTCCATAAAAAATGTTGTCAAAATACAGCAGAACTGAAAACTATAGCCAAGTTTTTTTTCGGCAGTTTGTTTAAATTTTTTTGTCAAGATGCCTGTCCACCATCTCTAGACCTGGACAATTACCGTATATACTTGAGTATAAACTGATCTCGTGTATAAACCAACCCCCAGATTTTGACCTGCAAATTTAGATTTTTAAAGAAACCCATATATAAGCCAACCTGCTGATGTTGTTCCATCAATTCATTTGTTTAACAAATTACCTGTTTTTCTGGGTATTGTCATAGTATTCCTGTGATTTTCTAAAAATAATCCATGTACCGATAAACATGATATTTATTTCAGCAGCTGATTACCGTGACTAAAATTAGCTGACATTAACTCTTCCGGACTGCTCTTCTTTGTCTGAATCACCAAATGTGAATTTCTTGTGTATAAGCCGACCCCCCGATTTGCTTTGTGAAATTTGGTAATAAAAACTTGGCTTATANATTTCTTGTGTATAAGCCGACCCCCCGATTTGCTTTGTGAAATTTGGTAATAAAAACTTGGCTTATATTCGAGTATATACAGTAATTCTACTTGTTTTAAAAAAGTAACTTTTAATGTTCTACATGTGTCGTTCATATTTAAGGCAGTATTTAACTTTATTCCATGGAAAATTAATTTGGTGGAGGACATGCGAGTCATATTAGCTAATTTATTAACTTTATGGCAATTTTACTCTCTGAATAAAGATTAATGGCTTCATATTCAACTATAACAATGAATTCCAAATGAATGCTCAAACTTTTAAAAGCTTTTAAATTTTTTTTTCCTTTCATGGCTAAATTGGAAATCTGGAGGCTGGTTGCTGTGTTGCTGCTTCTTACAGTGAAGTCATTCCATCTCTCTCTCTCTCTCTGTCTCAGTCTTATTGGACTCCTATTGTCTGAGTCAATCAGCTTGTCCTGTCGATCCTATTACATAATAAGCCAACAGTCCCATGATCTCCCCATCAGCACACTGCATGTGTCAGTGTGTGTGTTTCTGTTCTGGGAAAATAATGCAGGGAATGTAAAACACTGAAGGTAATACATGCTTTTGTATGTGTTTTTGAGTTCACTGACTTCTAAAAGTATTCATGTCTTTGTGCCTTTCTGTGTGTGTATGTGTGTGTGTGTGTTCATGCGGCGGCCTTTGGTGGACAGGTCCTGTGATCCCTAATATGATCCCTCCCCTCTTCATCCATTTTGTTAGCAGCCTTTATCTTCCGAACAATCAGGCTTTATCCCTGGACACTACTGGTCCCACAGTGACACTGGAAGTAGTGGTCCTCTGCTCCCACCCAAATCACACCAGACACACACATTACCTGACTTATGCCACACCAAACAACCTCAGCACACACATCCACAGAGAATCAGTCTCATAAAACAAACAAACAAAAAAAAGGATTCTGCAGTCAACTAACCCAGCAGTAATCAATAGCAATGCAAATTAAACTCTTAGAATACTTTTGTTCGGCAGTTATCGTGTTTCATGTTGCGTTTCATGTTTGTGTTTCATGTATGTGTCATATTTTACAGCACTGTTTCAGTAGTAGTAAGTTACATATTATATTACAGGTTACATTTTCAAAAGATTATCCTGATTCTGGCAGCAGAGAGATGACACCCGACCAAAAAAGTTATTTATCAAGTACCCGCTTATGTGATCAAAAACACGAACAGAAAAACACAAGCAAGTAAATAAAGCACAGTGAGTTTAATTTAGCACTAGAAAATGAATGAAGCCTAATAAATGAAACAATGAAAAACGCCATCCGTGATTATTTTGACGGAACACAAAGAGAATGAACAGCAACACTCGAGAACAAAAGTGACACTGTGTTCATACGAGTATCAGAAGTTGCAGAACATGATGTGGTGTTTGATGACAAGAAGGCTGTGCCACTGTGAGACGCTGTGCACAGAGAGGAAAACCGAGAGCATTGATTTCATTGTAGAGGAGGAAAGAGTGTGTGTGATTTGGCAAATGTGTGTGTGTGTGAACTGTGGAACACAAAACTATAGACCCATTCAGACCATCCTTTCTCTCTCCTTCCATCAGGAGATAACAGGGACATTGAGCTGTAGCAACAAAAGCAGATTTCCATCAGACAGTTTCTGAGAGGGAAAGGCATTGTGTTGAAAGGAGCTTAATGGAGGCTCAGCTCCGAGCTTTATTCACACAAACTGTACTCTCGGGTCGGGAAACGCATTTGTGTACACGCACACACACACACCTCTCAAACACTCTTTGCTCTTCTACATTGAAATCAGTGCTTTGCCAGTCCTGGAGCTCTGGAGCAAGGCACTAAAAAGCACTTATGCATTGATCTCGGGTTACAACAGGACATTTTGTCATTTGTAAATATGAAGTGAAAAGACTGAAGCCTTGTTAGCACTTGGCTAAATAAGTCTGTCACATTAGCACATTAGCTTCTGGATGCCAGTGGAACTTTTGACACTCTGCTGTCAATATGGGATTATACTCAATCGATCTCCTTCTGGGTCATATTGGGTCATGAGCTTGTCCCAGCATGTAATAGGCTTAAGGTTGGGAAGCCCCCCATTGAGATTCAAACAGTGCATTAAGCTATATTTTGGCTAAAGGAACTGTTCTTCTAAATGTTTTACATCCATCCCCGAGCGTAGAGGAGGTGAGCGTTTATTTCTCAAAAGAGATTTGGAATGGAGTGTGGTTTTAACAGAACTGCCATTGGCGTTTGTGATACTAGCGTAGTTTTCAAAGAATCCAGAGATATTAAGAGAGATATGTCAGACTTATTTGATTTAATATACTCATATGACCCATCTCTCTCTCTCTCTCTCTCTCTCTCTCTCTCTCTCTCTCTGACAAGTCTCCCATGGATTAACTACCAAATGACTCTAAAAATTGCAGTTAAACCTCCATATAACAAGGAACACCAAATTTCACAGCTCACAAGGACACACACACACGCACACAGTCACACAGTGTGTACAAGCAGCCACACTAAAGCACTGTCCCCAGATCACACTCCCCAATATTCTCCTATCCTCCCTAAAAGGCTGCACAACGGCTGTTCCCAAATCTGATTGGAGTTATTTGTAAGTCAGCCTAAATCTCAGAGAAGCCACACACACAAATGAACAGGGTTTTTGCTAATCCAATTGTGAGGCAATAGGCAGGCAAACAGGCAGGGGAGTGCTTGCCAAGTGTTGTAATCACAACTAAAGATGATGAGCCCACTCCCCTCCTCTCCATGCTACTGTACTGACGTGTCTATTTGTGTGCCTATGTGTGTTTTTGTGTGTGTTTGCATGTTTGTCCTACATTGCCTCCTTTGCAAAACTGTGACAAGTGAGGAAGAAGAAAATGAATCGGTATCGAGTGGATAATCTACAAAAGTATACTAGGAGCTTTTCCGCCTTATGCTAGTTCCCCCCCCNCCCCCCCCCGCACATTCATCTGTAGATACCACGCAATCTCACTGAGAACAACGCCGAGCAAGCGATATGAGTTTTGAAAAGGCGGTAATTGTAAGCAGGTTGGGGAATAAATTAGAATGACGACAAAATTCAGAGATGAATCCAGCTTAAGAGAAATGTATGCCACCGTTTATTTGATTTGAGCTTTTCTCTCGATCCAACTCTTTCTCACTCCTGATCTTTTTTAGTGGGGTGGAAAAATGGATTTTTGTCAGCGATTTGGCCCTGAAATAGCTTATTGTCTAAGGCAGCGACTGTGCGGGTACAACGTCAACATCACGTGTGTGTGTGTGTGTGTGTGTGTGAACACTCGCCTGTTTCCATGGGGAGTAATGGCCATGGAAGTGTGTATTGGCTCTGCTGGCACAATACACCACTGTGCTCATTGGTTTAGACTGGTGTGGGTGTGTGCATGTGTGTACATAGTTCTATAATCTCATGTTGATATTTATAGATGGAAGCTTTTGGTATGAAGAGTCAATGGGGGGGGAAGAGTGGGAGACTAAGAGAGAAGAAAGGGAGGAGGAATGAAGGGAGGAAAAGAGGAAAGGAGAGAAGAAGAAGTGGGGTCTGCCTAACGTCTTTACGCTGAAATGAGGAACTCTGCTGTCAGCTTTCTCATTCTCTCTCTCCTTTTCTGATTTTCTCATTTCACGTCTTTCTTTTTCTTTTTTTTACCTCACACAGAAGCGTTTCACCTCTTTGACACACCCTAACCTGCACCCATCTACACCCACACAGACACATACACAGGCATATATGGAGCTTGTTTGCTCAAATTCTGAAAATAGGAACTGCGTTAGGACCAGTTGTTGAACTGTTAGGAAGGTCAGTAAAACGGAGGCCTGTTTGTTAGAAAGTAATAAGCAATTCACAGTTTGATGCCTTCCACGGTGTCCTTGAGCAAAACACTGAACTACTACATGCTCAGGTGCTGCTACAGCAATATTCTTCAAAGCTGTTAATGAACAAAATGGCATCCTGTAAGATGTCACAATCTGAAAACACTCCATCTATCTTAAAGGACCATACCAGCGATCCTGCATGTTTGAGCCTAATATATTAAATTTTTATACATGTAACGTTACTGACAATCATTTCCCAGAGCATACTACTGGAACGGTGAATTAATTTTTTTTTCCTGCCTTCCAGACTTCCATTGGTTTCAATTCATTCTGGTACGCTATTAAAATCAACTAGTTGATACTTGAAACGTTCTTGGGATAGGTAATCCATCATCGTGAACAAGACGTGTATTCAGGTTTTTTCGAAGTTACGTAATTTTAGCATTTAAGAACAATAAAAAGCGTGGAGTGAATGTATGTCTCCACCAGGGAATATAGTCCCAAAAGAAGACCTGCATTTATCGAAAAATTTAAACAACCGTGACTTCATAAGGCTGCGTAATTATTAGCAGGAGAAACATCAATATTTAAGGTGGGTGTATCACTGTACACCTGTACGTGTTTTTCACGATAATGGATACCTATCCCAAGAACATTTCAAGTATCAACAAGTTGATTTTAATAGCGTACTAGAATGAACTGAANTACCTATCCCAAGAACATTTCAAGTATCAACAAGTTGATTTTAATAGCGTACTAGAATGAACTGAAAGCAATGGCGGAGTGGAAGGTAGGAAAAACATTTTTAATTCACCGTTCCTGTAATATGCTTTGGGAAATTATTGTCAGTAACCTTACCTGTATGAAAATTGAATATATTAGGCCCAAACATGCAAAATGTAATAATTTAGCCTTTTAAAGGACATTTTAAAGGACCATTTAAAAGGGTCCTTTAAAAGGGGCATCTTATTGGAAAGAAGTCACAAACACAGTTCCATTGACAGACATAACTCATTACAAATGCAGCAGGTTTAAGCACATTCTCCTGGGTTAAATTTTGGGAAGTTGTACAAACTCACTACCTGTATTAGATCCATAATACATACTGTAGCTCTCAAGAATATTGAAGATGGATTTTTTTTCCTCAGGCAAACCTGAGCAGAAGCTGACTTACAAGTGCAAACAGTTTTATCTGCCATTTCTGACCTCAGTTGTTGTCATCAGGCAAACAGGCTAATATATCCATAGCTTTTCCAACCATAGCCTTTCCTTTCGATTTTGAGATGTTTAGCTGGTCATGTAAAACTTTGCTAAGACATTCAGCTGACCAGTGGGTTTTATAAATGTTGTGCCACATCAGCCAAATAAGGCGCATGGCATGCTTAGCAGTGGTGACGGTGAACATGCCATACAGAGAACGAGGCCTGGGGTCAGAGGAGAGCAGCAATAACAAACCCTGATACCAGATGAATGACCATGAAAAACAAGCTCAGCTGACAGTGTGTTTATGCAAGTTTTGGTGTATGAATTGTCCTGACAATCTGCGTCACCATCACAGATTGTGGCTTCATCGCTGCTCTGCCGAGGAGATTTATCTGGCACCAGTTACCCTGACCGTGCCCTGTGTGTACATGGATATGAGTGTTTGTCCTAGCTCTGTCAGATCAGCCATGAGTCTGCTCGCTGTTCATGTGTCAACCAGGATGACCATTTGCTGTGTGACCCTGTGTGTGTGTGTGTGTGTGTGTCCTCTGCTGCAGGCAGGGAAAGTCCCTGCCATTGCTGTGCGAGAGAGTCGGAGGGAACACCCCGTCAGCACATGTGGGAGATTTTGTTTTACTGCGCGAGTTTCCTCTCAGAGAATTTGATATTCTGAAATTTCCATCTTTCATGTTTCATTATTTGAGTATTCTACTTCCATATTTACTGAGCACAAAATGGTCTGAAAAATGGTCTCTTGTGAATGAATTACATCTGGGATAAATAAAGACAAAACATTGAGATAATAACATTAACACTCTGAGTCGATCAGATTTTCTAGGGCCGTCTGTGAAATAGTTTTTTTTTTTTTTTTTTTTTTTTTTTTTGCATTCCATGATGGATTCTAAACTGCCACATCACATGCAAATCAGTAAAACTTGGTGACTTGCTGGCAAATAATACAGACAACAGAAATACTTCTGCCTGTATTATACTGACAGTTAGTGGGTAATCATTCTGGTACAACACTGGGAATTACATGATCCCTGACCTCATTTTTCATGGCATTCTCTACTTTAAGGGAGTTTAAGTTATTAATAATCAGTGGTATTCAAATATAGATGCAGTGTTTGGCCTTTGCAAACCCAACCTAAATTTGCTAAACTCTGCTTTGGCTTCCTGCTGCTGGACTCTGTTGAACAGTCAACTAATTATTTTCAGTTGTTCAGACAATGATGGCAATAAGAAGCACAGCTCTGCCTCTCAACCCCCAAACCTCATTAACAATTACCTAAACCTTGTAGATGTAATATGAAGCCAAGCTTTTTTAAGCAAATGGACACCCTATTTCTTGCCTATTCCACTGATTTGAATGACTATTAGACCCACTGAGAACTCAGTGAGCAGTGCCAGTCAGTAATACTCAGCAAAGGAAAGACCAGTCAGTCATGTATTTAACTAAAAACTGATCCAATCAGCTGCAAAGTGCGTTTAGTCTAGGAACTACTGATTATGCTCCAAACTTAAGCAATGACTATGGAACCTTAACAAGCAACAAGTATGGTTTGGGGGTTGCCTGTGAAACAAATGAACTTAACGAACTGAATTCAGTCTATCACTGACATAGCAACACACTGTCATGCATTGTTCTACAAAGATATGACTTGTTTTTTTTTTGTTTGTTTGTTTTGTTTTGTTTTCCTGTTCTGCACTGCTGTCCGAACCNATGACTTGTTTTTTTTTTGTTTGTTTGTTTTGTTTTGTTTTCCTGTTCTGCACTGCTGTCCGAACCCATCGGAACCCAAATCCTGTCGTAAAGACACTGTTAGACATTAATCCTGTTCTTTAGGATTACAGATGCTATCCCCAGCAAAAAAAAAAAAAAAAAANAAAAAAAAAAAAAAAAAAATCCAAATAAAAATGCTATTCTCCATACATATCTGTTAATTAGCTGTATTGTGTATCTTGCGCTGCATTTTTTATGCCAAACAGATCCTAGCCTCTCTCTCTCCCAGCATTGTCCAGAGGTAATCAAGAGCTAAAAGACAAGAGCTAATTGGCAGCTTGCTTGCTTGCCACAACAGTGATCATGCAAATATATTTGTGCTTACCAGTAGCCGGGCCCATCAAAACATTATGACGGCCATTACACAGAGCTGGGGCCGGCCTAACGAACATATGCTTCNCCTTCCCACCACCACCCGACATCCTCCCCCAATTCCTAAACTCTTATTTATGTGTTTAATTTAATGTGCGAGGGAAGAATATCCGAAATTAAATTTGGTTTTCGTTGCTGCCTCCAGAGAGTGGCGGCGTTATAATAACATGGTAATTTTTTACACATCTTTATGNCGTTGCTGCCTCCAGAGAGTGGCGGCGTTATAATAACATGGTAATTTTTTACACATCTTTATGAGAAATGAGAAAATTAATTCTTTCTGACAAGCTGTAATTATTGGGCTTGGAACAGTTGCAGCTGAACAGTTTGGGCTGTGGTAGCCTGGCAGTGAGCTGAAAGTGGGAGAGAGAGAGAGAGAGAGAGAGAGAGAGAGACAGAAAGGAAGAGAGGGAGAGAAAGGGAGACAGAGAGCCAGAAGCATACACACTCAGACACACAAAAGAATGGGAAGCAAAAGCCAAAAATGATGGACAAGGGCAGAGGAGAGGAGGGGAGAGATAATGGGAGGTGAAGGGAGGAGGAAAGGTGGACGAGTGAAGGAGAAGAGAAAAGATGGAATGGAGGATACGATACGTGAGAAGACAAGGTTAGACTGGATGAAAAGAGGACAGAGGTTCAGAGGAAATGAGAGAATAAAAAAAGATGAGAGGACAGAAAATTACACTAGTGCGAGAGAAGTCAAAAGTGTAGAGATTAATAAAGGAGAGGAGAGAAGAGGCTTGTAGGAGTTAGTTGGAGTTCATTTCTTGTCTGATGTCATCAGGAGGCTCCTCACTAGCACCAGTGTCTCCTGCTGTATCAAGGTTATTATACATTAATATTCAGTCTATAGTCTACTTAAACACACACACACACACACACGCATATATACACACACACACAATTAACTGATGTCTACTCACACACTTACAAGGAGCTTCTACCCCTTTGCTCTGTCAGGCAGAGGCAGTCTTTCACACACACACACACACACTCTTTGACACTTCCTCTTCTTTGCCCCATCATCTGAATATAGAACATGCTGTTATGCAGCCATATTGTCATTTCTTTGTCGTTATTCTCTTAGATTCACGTAAAAGCACTAATTGGTGAGTGACTCATTTAACAGTCCACCTCTAGTGTGTGTGTGTGTGTGTGTGCATGTGTCAGCCAAGTGGCCGTTTGTTTTCACTGAGTGTCACAGCCTTAAAAGGAGAACCACTCTTTCTGTGTCCTCTGCATATGTGTGTGTGTGTGCATGTGTGTGCACTAGGGCTTGGAGGTCATGATGACAACAGATTTTTGTACAAAACATGAACCACAATGTCCTAATGCAGTTTTCATGCACTGTAATTCAAATGTGAATAAAAATAACTCAAATTTGCATAATTCTCTTCTAAATTGTGGGAAAATTTGAACGGCTTTATGCACACGTGAAAGCACGTAAAGCTCTTAAAGTACACCAGCGTGCCGTGGAAACCCCACTGATGCACTGCCATTGTTGCACACATCCTGTACACATGCACGCCTGCACAAAGGCTACAGTGTTTACGTGTGTTGATGCATTGGAAAGGTTGTGTGTTTATGAAACCAACCATGTGATTGTAAGATGGCGAATGTGACTTGTGTCTTCTTCTGTGTGTATGTGTGTGTGTGTGTGTGTGTGTGTGTGTGTGTGCGCGTTGGCCAACTGTGTGTTGGTGTTTACAAGTGTGTGTTCTTCCAGAAACCCTTCCTGTTTATTTGTTGAGCCTGTTCCATTTTGTCCTGTGCTGTTAAATGTTTCATTCTTGCAAAGGCATGATGGGACCCCCTGGGGAAGAGGCATCTGCCCGCCCGGCCACACATTGAATTATACATGACAGCACAGGACTCTTTGTGTGTGTGTGTGTGTGTGTGTGTGTGTGTGTGTGTGTGTGTGTGGGAGAGAGAGAGAGAAAGAAAACATTTGTCGGTGTCACTGCATGAAGTGTCCACTATGTTGCGTGACTCTATTTCAGATCTGCAGGGAGGTGTTTTGCGTTGTGTGTCATCTCTGCTCTGCCCTCTATGGAGGCAAGCATTGCATTATGCATTATTATAAAGCAGCTTGCTTTTGATTGATAAATAGTCAGTGGTTTTGTGGACAAAAGCCTGGTCTTGCATTGCCAGACCTACTATAAAAAAACCTGGTAAAACCTGTTTTCACATAAGTAAAAAAAGAAAAAAAGAAACCCCTTTATTGTTGAAACTCCTTCCAACCAATCAGAATTGTGCAGAGGGCCTTAGCGATGAAGAATGTCTTGCATATGGTGAATTAACCGATTGGCAAATATGGGAGACTGTTGTTTTTAGACAGAAAATTTTCTCAAGGACACAGATTGAGACTTTGAAAACAGCCTTGGACTCCAGAAAAAAGAGCAGAAGGACGTAGCAACAAAATATTATTTATTGTGACGACCAGTTTGCTTGCTTGCTAGGTTAAGAGAGTCAGAAGAGCGGTGGCGGTCATTACCTGGAGGAGGCCCACCTGGGTTTGATAAGGCTGGGAGACAATTTACACTGGTGCTCTCTCTCTCTCTCTCTCTGCTTCCATGGAGTCTTGGTTTTCTTTTTCTTTGTTGGTTAGCATTTCACCTTCACGTTTCTCCTCACACATCCATGCATCCAACATTACCGACTGTACAGATCATCACCATCCACATTTTCTTTTTGTTTTTTTTTTTTTTNTTTTTTTTTTTTTTGTTATTGTAAATAGTACTTTAATAAAATTCTCCATTTTTGGCTGCAACCATGCATATTCTCCCTCTTTCTGTCTGAACACAGAGCCAGTTCACGACACTTTGTATTAAAGGAATATTAAAGGAATATACTTTTTAAATTAAAATCATACTATTGATATTAATGTGAATGCATTGCTAATTCAGCCAGTTAGCACCACACTCCAGCACACATTTGTCCAGCCAATATGGTTGACTCCCAATGGCTCTCCTTGACACTCTATAACGGGATACTCAAATACAAAACTTAAAGGTCCATAAAGTAAATTTTCAATAAGACAAAGTCAGTTTATAAGGTCAGTCAGTCAAGCCAGGGTCAGATTGGGATCCAACAAAAGTTTGACATGGCTATTTGGCTTTAAAAGTGCAAAGAAAAAGCTAAAAGCACTCAGATCTAGTTGAAAATAGTCACTACCAAACTGTATATGCTACTGGTTGCTAGGCAACCACAATAATACAACGAGCGCATTTTCATTTGACATCAGTGGGGTTTTAAAGGAAAACTAAAGAAACTGACGCAGCAGAACTTTGGTGAGAAGCATGGAGGTTACATATATTTTAAAATTAGAAATAATCTGGCTGGAATAAAAGCCTGGTTCTCTCTCTACAGTTGAGGTTAAAAAAAAAAAAAAAAAAANAAAAAAGGACCCACCACTATTAGCATTTACAGTACGATCATAAGGAAGGAGATAGATACCGGTGTATGGAGATTTTGTCTATAAAATGGATTAACAGTGACAAAATCTAATCATGGGATTTTTCAGCACCCTTTTACCTTCAAAACGATGGTAAGATCACATTTATTTCATATTTTACTTCCCACCCGTTATGAGTGTGGTCGTAGGTTACATGTTGAAGTTGCATCTTCCTCTCCAGTGTCTTTTTTTAAATAATGGGCCATGAAGTCCCCAGCACCTCTGCTCTCATTTTCTCTTCTTCGTTTTTCTTTTCTTTTAGGAGCACCTGACTTATGCTGACAGCTCATTTTGAGAGTTAGAGGCGGCAACTAAGACCGGGGCAAAATTTTGACTTTGCCGTGCGCGGCGAACCAAACCACTTTCCTCTTGACAGAGAACATTAAATTATTTTAGATCACTCTCTGTCAAGAAAAATATGGAAATGCAACTTAAAGGTTTTATTTGAATCCCATATGCTAAATAAAATTTTCACAAATGAGTATATTTAGCAAAATATCCTAGTAAATTATTTGACAGCAAGAGGACTCTCTTGGGCCCCCTCTTGTTCCAGGGCCCAGGACATCTGACCCCGGTTACACCCCNTCGGTGGCCCTGATACAAATAATACATATGGAAGGTATAATTTGCTCAGAGTCCGGAGACTGTTGTGGTTCAGTTTGGATCTGGACCTGAGTCCAGACTTTGAGGATGGCTGCTCTATGTTAAACCATTCTCAAATAGAAACCTGGCCTAAGAGACCATTTTTTTTCTCAAGTAGCTGGCAGACCAAACCAAAGCTAGCGTTTTATCAAGGATCTCCTGAAGTGAGTTTGTTTTTCTGCCCCCAATGGTTACAAATCACTAAATGCAGACTTTATGAAATTGTGAAACTTAATAACAAAATTGATAGGCGTTGGGCCAAAGTCAGCTAGCTAATTGGAGTGTAGATTCAGCAAAAAAGTTGAGGGATCTGTTGAGATTTTTTGCTTATTTCTAAATCAGAGTGCAACCTATCATTAAAATCCAATTATCTTTTTAGGATATTTGTCAGGAAAAACTGGGACTTATTGTCGCTGAATATTTTGGCATTCAGAAGGACTTGCAGAACACAGATACAAGAGTTCAGTGTGTGTCTCGAGGATAGTTTGAAGGAAACTTGCTGTTTTGTTCAGTATTTTTTGAGTGCTGAGGTTCTTTAGAAATAATGCAACACTAACTTCAATAGAATGTCTTCTGTGTGCTAAAATATGTTCCGACGGCAGTGGGAAAACTGTTTCACATGCCAAGATGAAGCTTTTTGTTACATAATGGTCAGTTCTTTAAATACTTACACTTTCTAAATGTGAGTTGTATCACTTCAATGCTGGATTTCAAGTGCTTCTCAAAAAACAGGTTCAGCTTCTTTGTTGAGTATTTTTGTGTTGCTTTGAGATGCAACACACACACACAAATGTTGTGTAATATGTGCCACCAAATTTTCCAACTCTTTTTTTTTTTAAATCATAATAACACATTCTGAATCTGACTGATCAAATGTGGTAGGGCCTAAATTAGTTATCTATATTTTATATACTTTATAAGTATATAAACAAATGAAGTATAAGTATATTTATTTCACCAGGCATCACATTTTTCATTTTTCATCAGACATTTTGGGGATATTTTGGCTTATGCAATTTCAGCTAGGATGACAAATTTGATTGCATTTTTACACACACTGAAAACAAATAATAGTTCCTCATGTCATTTGAGAGGTTCAATAATTCACCCTGTGTGTGTGTGGGTATGTGAGTTCTGCACCTGAGGTCTTACCAGCTAATGAAAGCCCCTTCCCCTCATGCAAATGAGGCTGCTGTTAACCCCAATCAGAGAGGTCACTCAGCGCGCATCAATCCCACATCTCCCTGAGTGCTACGCAGACAGCACACAATAGTTCCCACTCCTCCATTGGCCCACAGGTAATTACTGGGAGCCAGAAAGGGAGAGGGCCAGGAGAGACAGGGTCTCAGGTGTGTGTGTGTGTGTGTGTGTNGTCCATCGGTGAGTTTTCATGCGTTTATAAGAAACACGGGGTTGCATGTTGGGTCAAGTGCAAGTGTTGTTTCTGAGACCTACCACACCTCTTTCCCCAAAACACTCACTCATACACACATGTATATATACACACATATTCTCCTGCACAGCATGACAGGTAATTACAGCATGAGAGTGGCCGTGCTGTGTGTAAGATTGGAGGGTTAGGCCTGCTGTCTCCTCCCTGTGGGCGCCAAGTCCACAGAATGCCACCTCTCTGACTACATCCACAATCAGCTCCATTAGTGCTGAGGCTGCCTGTCTGTCCACTTGTCTGTCCACCTGTCTGCCCGTTTTTCCTGCCTGTCAGTTAGTTGTCTTCTGGTTGGTCATTGAGGCTGGCAGGCCTGTTTCCTGTCTGATGATTCTGGATTGTTGAACAGCAATCAGTAATGGCAAGGTGGATGACATGACAGCAAAATAACTACACGGCACTGATCGTATCTCCTACGTAATGTCAGCCTACACGCAGTGGCTGTCCAGCTGACTTGTAATGTGAGGAGTGCATACGAATTTTTTTCCAAAGTGAGATATTCACTATGTGTATAAACCTAACACCTTCTCTGACATAATGATTGCTCAAATAAAAAGTTAAGCACAGTATGAGGTGCTGATTAAAGTAACAACTTAAAGGAGTATACTTGTAAGTTCCAAGGGTTCAGTTTATTCCAGTATGCTATTAAAATCAACTTGTAGAGACTTGAAATTACTTCAGATAAGTAATTTATCACAGCGAACATGCCTATTTTTTTTGTTCAAGCAACTTTATCTAACCGGTCAAACATGGAGCTGCACTGAAGAAAATGTACTGTATGTCTCCGCCAAGGAATACAGTCCCTGGAGTAGACAGCTTTTATAGAGAAATTAAAACCAACCATTCCTTCTTCATTCTGATGTACGTGTTAGCAGGAAACATTAAATTTTCAGGTGGATGAATCACCTGAACATTTGATTTTGAAAGTTTAGGGGATTTTGCAAAATAACAGAAAAACTAAAATACGGTTTTTATATTTTGAAAAATGGTTGTAAGTAACATTACGTATGCGGGTAGTATTGATTGGACTTAAACATGCAAAATCACCAATGTGGTCCTTTAAATCTAAGGATAAATAATATGTTTTTAAGAAGGAAGTGATAAGTTCTTTTGAAGCTTACAAAAACATATGCATCACACAACCATGAGGGTTTAGCTATTTTATAATCAAGGAGATTTCCTTCAGTTGGACTCCAAAATCCCATATTAAAATGTGATCTAGATCTAGATAAATTACCCAGATAAAGAATAATGCACAATCACCAAGCATGCAGAACACATTGTGTTTGGAATGCAATTCAACCTGCTAGACCACACATGGATGTGGTCTGGCTCACATTGTGATCAGATCTCTTTCACAGCTAGTCAGGGGATGGGATCTATTTGTGAGATAAAAATCCTGCTACATAAGAAAATGCTACCTCACCCCGTCTTCCCAGTTCTGTGCTCCTGCTCCTTAGTAAAGTGATTTTACACCGGGAACTTGCCTGACAGCTCATGAAAAAAAGTTATGAGCTACTTTCCTACATGGATGAAGCTCGTCTACAGAGGAAGCGGAAGAATGGGCTTAAATAATGCCATGACTCGTCTACTGAAAGGTGATCACAATATAGCAGAATCAAGACAATGAGAATGCCTCTTAATGCAAGGTGTAAATGCAGGACCTGACATCAGAACCAGATGACATATCTGGATACAGAGATTTTTATACAGGATACAGATACAGGATGTTTTTACAATGATTTCATCTTAAGTTTGTGTAAATGACACTGTTTGTTGTTTAGTCATCACTTTCCCATGATTACAGCTGTAATAACTTTGTAGTCGCATTCTGTGATGCCAAAGTTTTGGCCATTACCCGACTGTCACAGGAGACAACCAATTAGATGTCAAGGCTATAATTTGTGGCCAAATACATTGTCTGAAACATCTCTCCTCATCTCTACCCAGAATGCAGGTGTGATACTCTGTGTGAGTATGAGTGTGTATTTGGGCCTCCTGATCCTGGTGTGTGTGATGACATATGATTGCCTCACACTGAAGAGCTCTTGACAAACAAAAATAACATCAAAGTAATATCTTTCCAGAGGGGAGGAAATAATGCACTGGTCACCTTAGCATCATCATGTGCTCAACCCTGTGAGCAGCTGATGTCCTTCTTATTAAACGCAATTGAAAGTCAACTGTTTTCTGTGGTTTGAATAACAATGCCAATGCCTGTTTCCCTCTTGTCTGGGAATAAACTGGTTAAAAGCCTCCAGTAGATTCTGTATTCGATCAATTTTGAACGATTAGGTTTGCCAAGGCAAATTAGGTTTCTGGATCAGCAGTCCTTGTGTTACATGTAGCCCCAAGGTGTTTTTGCAGTCTTCACTTATTAGCTTGCTTTTTCTTAAGTTCAGAAGCATTCTTACATTCTGCGGTGATCACAAGAAGCTATTTAGTGGCAATAAAAGCAGATATTTTAATGTTAATGGTATTTTCTTCATTTCGAGCAGTCTGTCAGATTTGTGAATTGGTGAATAACTCATTTGTCTATTCACTAAAAAATCTATGAACAAAGTAAAAAGTAATTTTTGGATGGGTAAATCACTTTCTCTTATTCTCTTTAGTTATTTGCCAATAACATATCAGGAGATATAAAGAACAGCTGATGAGTTGCAGAAGGATTTTAAACTTTAAGATACTTGAGGTGTGGCTTGGAACAGCAGATGTAAAAGAAGATGGCTGCTGCATTCGCATGAATCTTTATTGTAGCGTGGCTCAAAAAAGGACAGGAAAAACTAGCTAAAGTAGGATGATTAAAAGTCACATTCCTAAAACAAACTATTTCCTGTTAAACTACACATTGTCCCTACAAAAAGGTTGTGGGTGGTGCTGGTGCAGGGTGTTAAACACAGAGGATGAGAAGGTGGCCATTGAGATGAGCGAGAGCTCCTCTTCTCTGAAACGGGCCCCACAACAGCCTGGGTGAGCCAAGGTTTCATTATCCCCCATCCCTCTGTGATGAGGAGAAGAAAGGCGGACGTGAGAGAAAGAAAGAGAAAGAAAGAACAGAACAGAGGAGTGGAAGAAGAAAAGAAAGAGGCGTTTGATAGAGCTGTGTGGAGACCGTGTGTGAATGAACCAGTGAAGGGCAGCCATTGTCTTGCTGTGACCTCAATTTGGTACTGTACGCTCCTCTTTTTACTGCACTGTCTCGAGCCACAATGCCTCCTTTCTCCTCCGCTCCGCTCCCTCTCTCTCTCTCTCTTAAAGAAATAGGGGGATTAGGGCCCACTGAGGGGAACTGCGTGTCCAGATTGCCAACTATCATGACTCTTCATGATGCGACGTGTGCACAGGGGAAGGCAACGGGATATTTTGTCAAGACATTTGTCTTGATTCCCCTCATTGTTTTTTACATCTCACTTTTTCCTCCACTTTTCCTGGTCTGTTCCTTTCTTTCAGGCTCATATTGTAGATCAGTGCAATTGTGTCAGTGATTCTAAGCGGAATAGGGAACGCTGTGTGTTTATGGACAGCCCAAGGAGGGAAGAGAGAAAAAAAAAGAGTGAAAGAGAGAGTCAACAAGTGAGTGAAACAGAGAGAGAGAGCAGCTGTACTTCCTGTTTAGCCAGGTCTTGTCTGAGACAGCGGAAAGGAACAGGGGGGGGCATTCATTGCTTCTTTTCTACCTCCGCTGACCCCTTCCTTCTTTCTCCCCTCTTCTCCTTCTCTACTTGCCTTCATTTTCTCATATTCTCTTGCTCTGCAGCCATTTCTCCCATCATTTTCTCCCTCTGTCTCTCACTGATAAATTGCTTGAAATCAGAGGAACGAGACACACTAGGCAGTTGCTCCCAGGACTGATTTCGATACAATATTTTATTATTTGTTCAGAAATGTCCTGCTATTTTATGAGACCACATTTTAGACCGGGCGAGAGACAAACAAGAAAACAAGAAAGCAAGAGAGTGACAGCAAGTTAGTTTACTCCCATACCCTGTAGAGAGAGAAAGGCAGAGAGAGTGAGAGCGCAAATCCCAGTTGTTTGTTCCACCCACCTGAGCCGAGCCCTCCCTGACCTTTCTTTATGCAGCCGGACATCAGACTGAGACGCCGCACTAGATGTGCTAGATTAAAAGGATTGTTTCTCTTGCCACTATAGTCCCTGTTCTACAGAGGGGAGGCCGTAGACTTTGGAGTCATTTCATTACATGTGTACTGATGCACCAACACACATGGATGCAGAAAAGGCTGGCTTGCACATAGAGAGATGCAGTGCTGCGACGTCGGGGGGCCCTGATGGGACCCTTTCTTCTGCATGTGTTGTTTGTTGCATTGACAGTCCTTCTGTGTACTGTCAGTCATTAGGCTGCCACACAAAACGAGTTAAATGTCACAGAAAGAATATAGAGGAAGGATGTAAAGAGTGTTAACAGGGAGTAAAATAGAGCTTTGTTTGGTTTTATCTGTTTTTTTCTCTGCTTAGCTTGAGAAAAAGACAGCATTTGCTGTTCATTGACATCTTTTTGTATGAAGATAATCCATAAAATACAACTCCTTAAAGTGTACTCTTTTCAAAGTTTTTTTGACTGCTATTTTGAGTCTGTGTGCATATTTTAAGTTTTGTTCATAGCTGTCAGCGCACTGGTATTGAGAGAATCTTTTTAATTCATCAAGGTTTCCAAATTTTTTCAACATGAGGCTTGAATCATTATCTTTTAACTGCGACTGTGGAGTGTGACAAACACAAAACAATTATTCCGATCGTTACCTTTTATGACAATAGGACCATTTCAGTGAAGCAGAATTTCCTTTAACATTCACATCCGTCATAAATGTGAGACTTTGTCCTTGATGAACGGAACAGACATTCTCTGAGTGGAACACTTTCTTAAACCATGTCCACCAGTAATTAATAAAAACTATTTGCTCGTCTATTCTCAGGCAGCAGGGTAATGTATTGAGCAGGGACACCATCCTTGAACTCAAAAAACCCGGCACATGCCTGTATACAACACAACAGGCATCCACGCAAACATCCTCCCTGCTGAAGTGTCCTTGAGCAAGACACTGAATCCCTGTCAGCTTTAGGGGCTCTATAGCTGACCCTGTGTACTGACCTCCCTGTTCTGTGGGAACAAATAACTGAGGCTGCATCTATCCCTTTTTTTCTTGTGATATTGATCACCCGAAGGTGGAATTGTGTGTTCGCTTGCCACCCTCCACTGGAAGGTCATTGTGCAGGGTCAGGTATAGAACAGTGCCTCTGGAAATTAGCAGGGGTTCATTGGTTTGCTCAAGGACACTTCATCCAACACGAGAGAAAGCATTGAACCTGTGCCACTCAAAAAAAAAACAAAACACTTTTAGTTTACGCGAGGAGGCAGCATTTCTCCCATGGTATTTCTTTTTCATCCCACCACAGAGAGGTCATGGGGGCCATGCTTGCAACAGCATATAAACTTGGTTGTTAAAGTACTGCCAGAGAAGTCCTGGTAACATGTGATTTCCTGTTGTCTGATGACACCTTTCCACCTTCAAAATCTAACTTACAGTTACCATAGCCTGATTAACCTTATGCTGATTTGGTAGTATTATTTTAAAATGATACAATGGCTTTTCCTGGACTCCAAAGTCATGGAACCATGCGGTCTATATCTACCGCTAATATCTGACACTACTATGCAGATAAAAGCATTATGATTGTGTTCCTTTTTATACTGTTGTTTAAACTGCCATCAGACCTTGGAATAAAAAAAAAAAAGAATTATCTTCACATTTCAAAACAATCTTCTTTACCTCACAGTGNACCTTGGAATAAAAAAAAAAAAGAATTATCTTCACATTTCAAAACAATCTTCTTTACCTCACAGTGTGCTGCATTCCAAAGCCCTCTTTTGGACTTTCAATTACAATTCATTTCAATTAAACATGTAAATACAGCATCCTTGATGGTGTCCTTTGTTAGTGCAGACTTCTTTTGGCTGAAGCCCACATTCTCTTGAGTCTCTCTCTCCCTCTCTTGTAATGAAGATTGAAGATTAAACAACAGAAAGGAGCCATTATTTTTGTCAGCGAATTAAAGTACCATCAATCTCACTTAATCACCTCCCTAATATCTCCTCAGATGCCAGCAGAGAGGCTGTTTGCAGCTCAAGGTTAACACGCTTTGTTCTACAGAAGCAAAAGGAAGAGAGAGGAGGGAGAAAATAGACGTATGAAGCTGCTCCGAGATGCTTTGGATCAAACTGTCCGCTAAATGGACAGATGAGTTTGTGTCACTGGCTGAGGGCAGGGCCAAGAGGTCGATCTAAAAAGAAATGACAGCTATTGTTTGGTCAGTAATTATCCATGTCTGCCTAATCGCTCTCTCATTTTCCTCTGGAGAGAGAGTGAGAAAGAGAGAGAGAGAGGGCCTGCTGCTTTAGCCTAGTAACAGGTGGTCCTTCATGACAAACAAAAGCTGGACTGCTACCGTATGTGTGTCTATATATGCGTCAAAGTACTTCATAGATCATTCTGGTAAGCATTTGCCAAATCGCATACAATGTGTAGGAGTCTTCATACAACACGCGTGTAAATATATTGTGTAATTTTAAACCTGTTGCTTGTGTTCACTTCTGCTTCAGCATTTGACATCTCAACTATGAAGCTTTAGTTGCTTCAGCATTTCAAGAAATATTAATAACAGGGCAACAGAGGAGTGCAAAAACCATGAAAAGACCAGAAAAGTTGTATAAGCCACATGTTCAGACTTTGACCCAGATCAGTGACTTTTTCACATTGCCAGGGAGATTTATCACAAAAAAAGTAATTTAAATTTGTGTACATTTAGAAGTTAGAGGTATAATCCCTTTAATTTATTCTGGGCAGAGCCAGAACATGCCGGAGGGATTATAAATCTTATTTGGCCTGAGAACGGCTGCAGGATGTGGCTAAGGAGACAGACATCTTTGCTAAACAGGGACAAGTGTTGGGAAACGGATGGATGGATAGATAGATGGAGGGATGGATGTTAAAATGTGTACTGTACGTTTGGTTTGGAGGCATTTTTACACGGGCATTTTAAAAAAGATCAATAATGTATAATGTAATTTCCCAGGATGACTGAGAATGAACGACATGTAAAACAGACAACTTGCTATGTGTTGCTACACTTTTGCCGTTTGCCGAAATTTGACAGAATCTGCAAAAGTTACAAACAAAATGAAGTGACCACAAAAGCGTTTCACTCATCCTTAACAGCAGCAAATACTAAATCGTGATTTTTTTCAAATGTTTTGCAGATTGGTCTGTTTATGAACTAAACAATGACACAAGTACCAAATGTTCATGTGTAGATTGTTCACTTCAGTCCAGACTACAGTATGTTGATGGATAACAAGCAGCCAGCATGATGCAACATATAAGAAAATGAGAATGTTTAGCAGATTTAAACTTAACGGCATATCACCTCAAATGACATGCAGCCATATTTGAATGCCTGTTGAACAACGACGACAAAACTAGACAGGGCATATGATGAGGCACGGCAGCCATATGGTAATCAACTTTGATGGAGACTACATGAGCCAGTCACTAGAGGACTGAAACCTGTGATTCTCCAGCTAAAGAACCACTTCCCCTCTACAGAGGGAGTCACGTAACCACGGAAACCATCAGTAAAGCTGCACAAAAGAGGCAAGTGAAAACAGAAGGGGATCGAACAGTCCAGTTGACTACTATTGATTTACTGCTTGAGAGTTGGGGAGAGAGAGAGNAGAGAGAGAGAGAGAGAGAGAGAGAGAGAGAGAGAGAGAGAGAGACGTGGACAGGAGGACAGAAAGGATAGACTGAGTGTTTTTATACCCAGTTCATCTTTACTAACCAAACTCAATCTTTCCTCTTAGCTTCTCTTGCTCATTCTCAGACGCTCACGCACACGCGTGCACACACACAAGAACAGGCTGAAGCACAACTGCCATAACCACTGCTGTTTACAGCTCCAGCCACTTTCACATGGACCCTTTTCCTGTCTTTTGCCATCTTTTGATGCAGCCCGGTAACACCTAATCAATTTCTTCATGATAGGGCAACTTAAATCTTGCTTGCAAATGCGAGACAATCCTAATGACATGCTGGAGAAATCACACCTTACTCATACAGTTGAATTATTTTGCTCAATAACGCCCAATATCTGAGGCAATTATACCAATTCTATATCTCTCCATCTTTATGATTAATATGGGAGAGGCATGGCAGGCCAGCAGTAATGGAAGAAGTACTCCAAACTTTTACTTTTGGGCACCTAGTGGTGAAGTGGTTAAGATATGTAACATGATCGCAGTTTTCCCAGTTTGATTCCAGCTTTGGACCTTCGATATAAGTGTCCCCTCTCTTTCTCTCTCTCTCTCTCTCTGTCTATGCCCATGATTTCTGTTTGTTTCCATGGTACTATCTGCTTTAAAAGCAAAATAGATTTAAATTAAAGTAGCAGCAAAGCAGCATGGAAAACGACTAAATTTTCAGCAAATGGTAATACTTTGGAGTAAATTATTACCATTTAGTTACTTCCTACCTCCGGTGTCCAGAGAGACCCTTTGTTGTTGGACATCTGTCCTGCTGAAGTGTCCTTAAGCAAGGCGCTGAATTCTTTCCAGCTGACCCTGTACTCTGACCTCCCTGCAGGTAGGAAAGCAAAAAGAGGTTTTCCTTACATGCCTTAATATATTAAAAGTTATAAATCTCTACATATTCCAACTTCTGTGCTTCTGGGAGCGTTGCTGTTGAAATTCAGTTACCGAAACACTCAGCACATAACAGCTTTTACTAAAAACCTTCAATACAAAAAGAGGATGATACTACCACATCTTTTCAATAGATGCTTCTGATACAGCAGAGCAGCAGAACAATCACGCTTACATCATCTTATTGGTTTATGTCCTCAAATGACCTCCGTTCTTGTTTGTGCGATGGCTTATGCAATGCCAATTATGCACATCTGACCAATAAGATTTGATGAGGAGAAGAACTGGCAGGTTTTCTCAGGAGAGCTTTTATTAACACACACAGACGGGCTTTTCTTTCCTTTTTTTTTTATTAGGTTTGCAGTTTTCAGTCTTTGCCTTCTGGAGGTTAATGGGTTGTAAAGAAAGGAACAAAATAGGGCTATACAGTCACAGGAAAACATCTGATTTGGTGCTCACTGGTACATACTGTTGTACTACAAACAGACATCACAAACACGCACACACTCGCCTGAGGATACGGTTGTAGGCTCTCGTCAGTTTTGTCCTTTCCCTCCCGTGTAGTTTAAGTGTGGTGGAAATCTTGTGTCGGGCCATCAATGCAGCCAGGAGACTGTTAATGGCTTTACGGCTTGTTAGTTAGTTTTAGCCCGCTCAGGAGGAGTGTGTGTGTGTGCGTGCGTGTAAGAAGTGTAATGTTGTTCAGGAGTATCAGTGGGCATGTACATGCACACAAGATGCAGGAAAACACACATGATTGGTACTCACACATAGACACAAAGAGAGAAACTGGAAACAACTGTATGTAGTGCATAGTCATATACACAGCCAGCCTGTCAACAGCCATCTCTCTCTCTCTCTCTCTCTCTCTCTCTGGGTGTCCAGTGAGGCCTGGCCTAATTGAGCTGGCCTCAGGAAGCCCATCATTAGCCCTGCTGCTCCGGTCACACATGGTCACCAGATGTGAGTCCAGCCACAATGGACTGCCGAGTGCCTCTCTCTCTCTCTCTCTCTCTTGCTCTCTTTCTCTTCATCTCTCTCTCTGTCTTCATCACTCTCTGTCTGTCTTCCTCTCTCTTGCTCTCCAGCCTAATAAACTGCTTTTTTGTTTCTGTGTGGCCATTGTCCGTTAAGCCCGCCATAAGAGAAGTCACCGGGGCCTGAATGGGATGCTTTGTACCAACAATAGGAAATAGGAGAGGGGGAAAGCAGGGAAAGAGGGAGGAAAAGAGAGATGGAGAGAGAGAGAGGGAAGAGGGGAGGCAGGGTGTGCCTCGTGAGGATTTCAGTCCGCCCTCTGGAATTTTTACAGCTTGTTTTTGCCATTTCAGAATTCAGCGTTGCAGGGCCACAAGAAACACAAAACGTCACACTTTGCACATGTCTCCCTACCTGCCTGTCCACCGTTCAGTGTGGTTCACCACTGGATGACTTGAGGAGTGTGTTGGCTTGGATGCACATTTGTGAGTGTGTTCTTGTACCGCTATACTTGACAATCAATTTGCCTCACATGGACAGAGAAAACAAAACATGGCCTGGTGATTTTCTTGAAATTGTTTATTATGGTATAATGGAGTTAATAGTTAGGGCTCATGTTTAGGGTGAAAACTGGAGTGTGTGTGTGTGTGTGTGTGTGTGTAAACAATACTTGTCAGAAGTTTTCTGAGGAATGATGCTGAAACTGTTTTTTTTTNTTTTTCTGTTAAATTCAAAAATGTCTCTCTCAGTTGTGTGTGTGTGTGTGTGTGTGTGTGTGTGCTGTTTAAACTGGACGCAAGGCAATGCAAAATATATTTCGATGGCTGCCCTCATTTGAGGCAAATGTAATTATCCTGCATGGCTGAGTTTTTTCTTATTATTGAAAAGTTAAATCGCTAATCTGTGAAGTTGTTCCTCAGCTGAAGTAATTCAATTATCTGGCAGCGTGAGAACATATCAAGGTTTAACATTCATGTCTGCACGTGTGCAGTTGTATTTGGATGCATATGCAGTTCATGTTTTTTCTAAGTGTGTGTAAGTGTGCGCATATTTGTGTACGAGTGTGTGTACATGAGCGTATGCCTGTGTGTGAGATTAGATGACATGTTTTCAACTCCCACTGGATCAAGGCCTTTTATAATCCACTGAGCCGGCATAATTCCACCTCACTTACAACGGATTTGTCTCTGCTTTGTCTCTTCATTATTGTTCTCATTCACAAGATAAGCTGCTTCAGAGTCATCGGCATTCAGTCACAACCGCTGTGTTAGTAGCTAACAATGTTTTAACTTCTCTGCTGCGGAGGAGCAACTTTTTACATCATCTCGCTCCACCCACCTGAAGGACAAGTTTTAAAAATCTGTTATTATTGTTTTGTATCACTTATTATCTCTGACCACTTTCAGACATTTGTCACAGTTGACAATGAGCACAATGAAGACGTCTGTGAACGGTAATAGTTGAAGAAAAAAAGCTGACATCAGGAGTTCTGTGAGAGCAGGTATGCTTCCTGAAGTTTTTATGAATTTGGATATTGATAATGCCTTTAACAGAGGTGCTCATGGAGACTGTAGATGTACTTTCTTGGCTGAGTTTTACTATAGTTTTTTTTTGTTTTGTTTTTTTAGATTTTATTTGTACTCTTAGAAGCTATTTTCATCAGGCTATTCCTTCTGACTTTCACAATGTTACATTATATATATTTTTTAATCTGTTTTTTGGATATAGTATGTTACTGACACATGTCATCGTCATTTTTGAGGTTGTTTTAAAGGACCATACCACCCATTTTGCATGTTTAAGTCTAATATATTAAATTTTCATACATGTTACGTTACCGACAATCATTTCCAAAAGGATAAAACCGTATTTCAGCTTTCCTGATATTTTGCAAAATCTCTTAATCTTTCAAAATCAAATATTCAAGCGATACACTCATCTTAAAAACTGATGTTCCACCTGCTAATAGTTACGCAAAATTATGAAGTCACAGTCGTTTAAATTTTTCGATAAACGCAGGTCTTCTTTTGGGACTATATTCCCCGGTGGAGACATACATTCACTCCACACTTTTTATTGCACTTAAACACTAAAAATAAGAAATTTCGAAAAAACCTGAATGTATGTGTTGTTCACGATGATGGATTACCTATCCCAAGAATGTTTCAAGTATCAACAAATTGATTTTAATAGCGTACCAGAATGAACTGAAACAATGGCGGTAAGAAAGAACAATTTTTTAATTCACCGTTATAGTAGTATCCTTTGGGAAATGATTGTGAGTAACCTTATGTGTATGAAAATTGAATATATTAGGCTCAAACATGCAAAATGGGCAGTATAGTCCTTTAAACGTTGCGCAAGTCATTTTAAAACACAATACATATCATATTGGAAGAATCTTTTTTGTTTACCATGTTGTACAATAACCAGTAAAGTGCAAATACAATATTTAGAACCTAACTGATATAGCAGCAGCTGATATTAGCTTATCACAGATATATTTGTATCAGCATATACTGGCATGAATTTACAAAACAGGACTGAGGTCATTCAACAGAGAAAACTCTGGACTCAACCATGTGATCCACGTGAGTTGGCAGAGGGCATCATGGGTGAGACTATAGTTCAACCATTAAAATATCCTGCTTCAGTTCAGTATCATTGAGTATTCAGTATTCAGTATCATGGCTCTTTAATAACCATGTTTTCATTGATAATAACAGTATTGGCAGTACTGGATACCTGGTATTCATGAGACTGGTATCATTACAGTACACTATCAAGTGACTACTGTTTGTGCGAATGGGAATATCAACATTAGTTATGCTTACTGTCTCCCATTAGCAGCTATATTAGCCATGTTTATAAAACACGACCGCAGCAGTAAGTGTGTTATGATGCTGCTGGGTGATGCACAAACAGTGTTAAGTTACAAAGTTACTGCTCTTTTACATTTAGCTTTCTTTGCCTTTGAACAACACGAGCATCGGCAAAAGGATACAACTAAAGACAAACGTTTCATGAAGCTCGGTTTGGTGTAGCGTCTCAGGTTTCTGGTAGCAACTAGAGAACTTCTTCTTCTTCTTCTTCTTTTCCTTTCGGCTTTCCCTACAGGGGTCACCACAGCGAATCATCTGCCTCCATCTAACCCTATCCTCTGCCTCCTCTTCTCTCACACCAACTAACTTCATGTCCTCTTTCACTACATCCATAAATCTCCTCTTTGGTCTTCCTCTAGGCCTCCTGCCTGGCAGTTCCAACCTCAGCATCCTTCTACCGATATGTTCACTATCCCTCCTCTGTACATGTCCAAACCATCTCAGTCTGGCCTCTCTGACTTTATCTCCAAAACATCTAACATGCGCTGTCCCTCTGATGTACTCGTTCCTGATCCTATCCATCCTCGTCACTCCCAAAGAGAACCTCAGCATTTTAGTCTCTGCTACCTCTAGCTCTGCCTCCTGTCTTTTCCTCAGTGCCACTGTCTCTAAGCCATACAACATCGCTGGTCTCACCACCGTTTTGTACACCTTTCCTTTCATTCTTGCCGAGACTCTTGGTAGCAACTAGAGAACAAATAGGACCATTCAGATGTATGTGATGACTCTTAGAAACCAGACAGGCCAGCTTTTCTCAATTATTACGGTGATAAATGATTTACACAGTTCTGTACACAGCACCTTTAAAACTTTGTAAGAAATATTAATTCCACTTGTATTTGTTGTGCTCGGATGATCTGATGTCTGCACTTTTCGTTCTCTTGCACTATTTATCAGGACTATTTGTCAGGACAAAGGTCTGCAGCCACAGTAAACATGCCTCTCTCTCTCTCTCTCTCTCTCTCTCTCTCTCTCTCTCTGCTGTCAGACATGCTAATGCTATTGATCCTTATTGGAAACAGGACAGAGCCATCTACAGATAAAAAGACAATGCTTGCAGCAGCTCATAGATTTCTTCCTGGTGGTTTGAGAGGTGTTTTGCAGGCTATATTGGAGTTCATGGGGTTCTCCCAATCTGTTGTCTTACAGGTTTTATTGACATTTTGCTCTGGGCTGTGTCGAAAAGTCGCTTTTTTTATCAAAAGGAGATGGCAACTTGTAAGCATACATGTTTGCGTATGTGCATTGCTGCGCCTTGCCTGTTGCACATTTATTCTTGGCTTTTAAAGGGTAGCATATATGTCAGTGAAGCAGTAATGGCTGCATTTTGTGACAAAGGTTGAACTTAGTTATCCAATGTGAGGATCTGAGACAATGCAACTCTAGGGTCAAGGTTGACAGAGATGTTACTATGACAATGCTGGCAAAACAATTTCTTCAGATCCCGGGTCTCTCTTTCCCTCTCTGTGAGACTGACAAGTAGAAATGCAGCTTTTTTTTCCTGTTAGAGTGGTAGATATTGATCTAGAATCGAAGCATGTCGCTCCGTACAGAAGCCTAATGCACTTTCGACCCAAACAAGAAAGACAGAGAGATGGAAAGAGGAAGGAAAAAGATACTGATTGTTTTTTTTTTTTTTAAAAAAGGGGGAAAAGAGAATAAGGAGAGAGAGAGTTTTGCACATCTACACAGTATAATTCTCTCTTTACCTCTCCATTCCTCTCTCTCTCGCTCTCTCTCACTCTCACACACACACACTCAAAATTCCCTACCTACCTGACATAAGTCTGTCATTCAGGAGGGAGACTAGTTAAGTGAAACATGTTGAGCCCTCTCAGATAATTACATCTCCATGCTAATGTCTAATTAGACAGCTCTGAGGGGACTCATCTGCACTGCGCTAATTAATGCAGTCAATCCAGAACTTGTATGCACACGCACGCACGCACGCACAAATGCACACACACGCACAGACACGCAGAAAATGATGAACATGAGTACATGCACAGGAGCACCATCCATCAACCCACATTAGACTGCAGGTGGGCACATATGTGTTTTTGTAAAGAGGAGATTCAATTAGGACTTTACACCTCACTACTTCCTGTGTGCGTTTGTGTGTGTGGTCACTGTCTGACAAGGAAACTTAACCTCATACACGTCCACACACATGTAGTGCTAATTACACAGATGCACAGTGTATTTACAGTATGTGCAACTCTGACGTTGAGATTAATTGAAATTTGGGTAATATGTTTGCCTGTCATGGTGATTTTTTTTATGAGAAAATAACCTGTGTATGTATGTGTGCGCTTAGGTAAAGAAATCAAGCAAGTCCTTTGGAGGTTACCTTTCTAATTACCACCCTGCCACTGATTTGAAATGATAATATGTGTTTAGGTAGGAAGTACAAACCATCTCTCCACCTGATGAGAGAAGCTGTGATGTGTCACCTGGAGGCATGTGTTCTGTTTCAAGTGCAAAAACACTTTTAATAAATGAGCCAGGATGAAGTCAATCAAAACTCATTCGGCCCTCAAAAAATGCATTTTCTTTGCTGGACCATGGGGACACCCTCCATGATGATGCTATTAGGCTTATTACTGTGGTAGCTGCTTGAGCACAGAGTTTAACTTTGACCCTGATTTCACCCCGCGTCACCCAAGGAGCTGCTAAGATTGGCTGACAGCCCCCTGTGTTGTGTGTGTTTGTGTGTCTATACACTGTGTATGTTTGTGTGTGTGGTTTAAACCATTGACCCTGGGGTTTTTACAGTAGTGATTTGAGGTAACTGCACTAATTCACTGTCCTACTGTGCATGTCTGCTGTAATTAAGGCCAACGTGTCACACGGGTCGTGCCTCTGTCTCGCCTTCTCACTTTCTCTCTCACTCACACACAATCAGCTTTAAGCAGACGTTAATTCAGAAGGCACGAGTGTATTTGTGTTTGTTAATTTTGATGAATCTTATCTTTCCAACTAGGGTTTCAAGTTCTCACTTTGGACCGACTCACACACACACGTGTGTATGAAGCACATACTCCAGTGTGCCTTAAAAAAGCTGGTTGATTTCAAAGTGAAGCCTATTTTGTCATCTTTTCACCACAGTATTTTAAATCAGAAAACATGGCTGCTGTTAATAATGCACTATTTATTTTAAAACTGTTTTGTTCTTGTGTCTGGATTGAGCCTATTCAGCTTCGATGGCATCTAATTATGGGGCTATCCAAATACAAAATACAGTATATCACCCTCAAACTATTCAGTACGCTCTAGCTACTGTATGTGTACATATGTGTGTGTGTATGTAGGTGTGTTTGACATATGGTTAGACCTGCAACGCAAGTAAGTCTCCTTTCCAACTCAGTAGCGGATCTCCATCAGACCGCAACATGCAGAAATCTGTTTGCTAATTGCAGCCATATAAATCAGGAGTCTTAATTATGCTAATTAGAATGCTAACTTCCTCTCAGAAGCCTACACAAACAAAGGCGACGGTATCGGATGATGCGGCATGTTAACGAGCTTGTCAACTTATCTGACGCGCTAATTACTCGGCGGGAGTACTGTTTGAGTTGCTGTTTTTAAAGGGTGTAACACCTCCTTCTGTGACCCCCCTCACCCCATATATGAATTCTTAAGTCTTTGCATGGGGTGAAATGACACCATGTATTATATACATCATTTGTATAATCCTGATGATATACATCTGCTGGAAGTTTGATCATTTCAGCAAAGAGAAGCCTTAAATGCATAATTTTATTGCACTCTGATGCAGGTGGAACGTGTGTTGGATATTGTCTCCTAATTGAACATGCATACAAAAAGAAAGAGAGAGAGAGAGAGAGAGAGAGAGTAAAAGTAACAAGTATAATGCTAAGTATAATGCTGTAGTTGTAATAATGGTTTAAGCTATTGCTGTGTCCAGTCTCACACATCCACGTGCACATACACAAACATCACATTAATACATCAAGCATCACATCACATCACAGTATTCTTATTTTCTACCTTACATTAATACTGACAGTTACAATGGGGGTGTGTTCGTAATCACCCCCAGGTGTTAAGCTGCACACTACAAACTCACCAGGGCCATCGCAGACACTCACACAAACACATGAATTAATTCTCACACTCGTTGAATATTAACCACTGTTTTTCTGTTTGTCTGACTCACTGTGTCCACATGTCCGCTTGTCTGCTTCTGTCTGCGTTTTTTGTCTGTTAATGTGTGTGTCTTGGTGTGTGTGTTTGTGTGTCAGGTCGGCTGGTTTGACTCACGGGACTGCTAGGAGCCGAGGGCTATGAAGGCTGCCGAGCCTGGAGACAGGTGAGAGGGATGGAGTGATGGAAGAATGGAGATGAGTGGGCAGTAGTGAAGGAAGCAAATGAAACAAGGCAGAGACTGGTAAAGTCAAAACTCGGGCATTTATTTATTGAAATCATAAATCAAACTGAATCTGAATTTTAAACGGCTCCGTGTCTGTGGTTTGAGTGTTCTGTGCAGCAAACATACTTAATTGCAAAATGTATGTTTGGGAAAAAAATCGACACGGCGATGCACCAAACGAACACCTTACACGTGTATGTATGTTAAAGATTTGGTTTGAGTACATCGGTTGTAGTCTAAAAATGTATTTTTTCCCAACTAAGCCAGGTTCATATCACAATTTTGAAGGAAAAAAACCTACATTTGGATGACGTCCCAGTCTACTCAGACATGTGTCCAAAGATTTGAGGCAGTTTATAAATTGTTTTGCCGCTGTCTTTGAATGAAAAGGCTCTGGTCATGAGGATCTTCTACAAAAGACAGAAACAAAAGACAGATATCATGTCTGGTGATTTTTAAGTTTTCAGAAAAGCTGAAGGATTATATGAGGCTCATAAAAGTCTTTAAAATTCAACTTGACTTTCTCAGAAATACGATATTATTTATCTTAAGCAATGCTTTCACAAGTTGAGATATGTGGTTTTGTGGAACAGTAACAATGTGAACAATTCTGCAGGAAGCACGGCATAAGAAAGATGTGTCATTCTAAACCGTATTGTTACTGTGAGACAACAGATTATAAATCCCTGACAGACTTGTTTGTAATTGATGGTTGAAGGAGTCATCTAATCTGATCCGTGCTTGTCCACATCTCTTCAGGCTAAGCAAGTAGTTCCTAATAGATAATACAGAAAACTTCAGAAGAACCCGTGTTTCCTCAGAGAGACAGACAGGCAGAGAAGATGAGACAAACCTGTGAGCAGATGTTGTGGCACATGGAGAGGGACATGGAGACTGGAAGCCTGTCTATTAGAATGTCTAAGTCATTACTTGATCAATTACCAACCAATTAACTGAAAAAAAAAATGGCCACAAGGCTCAGGCACCTGTTAGGTCAGTCAGTATGTTTCAGTGCCCACTATCCTCCGATTATTTGTCTCTTTTCTGCCTCTCTTCTATTTGGCGATTATTTGTGCTCCGATTGAGGCAATAATCCGAGTAAGACGATAAATGGGCGGAAATAGTAGATATGTGCAGAGGTGGTTTACTCTGATTATAATATTTACATGCCCGAATAAATCAATTTACAATTGCATAATAAAGGTCTGTTACTCTGAGTAAGCTTATTCCAATTTAGGCTGATTTCAGCCTAATAATGGTGAATACACGACGTTGTTCAGTTTCAGAAAATGCTGCTCTGTGCATCACCACCACCTGCTGTTTACCCCCCCGCCCGTATTTCTTCCTTTTATTCCTGTCTCACCCACATCGCACTCTGATTACTGCTTACTTTGATCTAACGAGACCAGATGAAAACGACTGTGAAGCAGCAACCGCCAGTTCAACCCAATACCTGCGGCATGAAGCCACTCCCAGTCATTTCCTGCTGATTTCCTTGGCTTATGTCAGGATATTTAACTATATGGCCCTTTTTTTTAACATTGTTGTAAATTACTTTTTTTTTTTTTTTTTTTTTNTTTTTACCTCTTGTTACGTGTCACATGATTAGTTCCTCTCCTCTCTTCTCCTCTCCTCTCTTCTCCCTCAATCTCTCCCTCTGTTCAGTATGCAGTGCTGAGAGGGCATCATTATGGAGCCCGTATTTGAGTCATTTTGATTTAAGCAGCCAGACAATGGCCTGTTGATTGAAGCAACCAGAAGGCAGACAATAGGGTTCTATGCCACATAATGCGCCACCATTTTTTCTGAGCTCCCCGCTTTCAGAAAAGGGCCCCAGCTCTCCATTGTGCCTCTCCCGGAGGGAAAAAATTGTGCTTGGGGAGGAGGAATATTTTCCCGTGGTATGTCATTATTTTGCAAATTTCTATTATCTCATCATGTTGTCTTCATTGTAATTGCAGCTAATTAGGAGGCTAGTTAGGAGCCTGGGCTTTGAGGCTGGCTCGGCTGCTGAAAGGAGCCCACCGATTATGGCCCCGACAAGAGAGGAAGCAGGAGAAAAGGGGAGATTAATGCTGTTACCCAGGAGACACTGGCTTCCATCTGCGGGGAACAATGCAGTTTTGTTTTCTCCGGGATCCTGCTCAGATCAACAGAATAGGCTAGTTCTGCTCTGCTCTGCTTGGCGACAATGCCCAATTCTGTCTTACCGGAGCTTGGGCAAAACCCCATTTCCTCACCTGCCCCCCCTCACCCTAGTCACTCTACCTCAGCTCTACCCTTCCCCCTTCCTCCTCCGTCCCTCCCCTCCATCATTCTTGCCACCTTT
The DNA here is from genome assembly GCA_014773175.1 of Lucifuga dentata. NCBI lineage: Eukaryota > Metazoa > Chordata > Actinopteri > Ophidiiformes > Bythitidae > Lucifuga > Lucifuga dentata. Next base: position 316,369 of record VXCM01000101.1, on the reverse strand, counting down.
TCCTCCGTTCAGCGGGCCCTGACTAAAAAGCTTAGTGCCCTCAGTGAGCCAGCCAGCACCAGTGAGTGAGAGCTCTCACACCCCCCAGTATCAGATGAAAGCAATGTGGTGTGNCACACAGAGCTGCAAGGTTTTACCCCCCAATCCCTGCCGAGGTCCAAAGCACTTAATGAAATAATATACTCTGTCAGTTTTTCTCTTTCTTCTTCTGTACATTCCCTCACTTACACACCACACCAACCCATCACCCCCCCACACACAATCTACCTCCCACCTCCCTCACCAGGCTGGGGCAGGTCCCTTGTCTCAGAACAGGGGCCCCGGGGCCCCTAGACACCTTCTTTGGAAAGAGAAGGAGAGAATACAATAAGAGAGGGAGTGTAGTTTAGTACAGTACAAACACAGAGAGTGAAAGCAGGCTAGGAGAAATGAAAGGCCTTTGTCTGTCTTTGTCTGGGGGAAAAGGACACTGAGAAAGAGGGACAGTGAGGGGTTATGGATAGAAAAAGACAGAGAGAAACAGAGAGAGAGAGAGAGAGAGAGAGAGAGAGAGCGGAAGGAGATAACAGGCTGGATCACATGGCTCAGAGCATTGTGATCCTGAGTGAGAAAGGTTTGGAGCAGAGCATCTCTCCATCTGGTTGAGGCAAAAAAAAAAAAAAAAAAAAAAAAAGAAAAGAAAAGGAGAGAAAGATAGAAAAACAGACACAGCGACTGAGATAGAGAGAGGGAGCAACACAGTGAGGGAGTGAAGAGAGAGAGAGAATGAGAGAAAGTATTGAGTAAGTGCCAGCGACATCTGCTCCCGTGGGCACAACAATAAAACTCCCTCTAGATCAGCCTCACACTCTATATGTTCACACAATGCATTGGTCTCAAAGGCATGAATATATGTGTCTCCAACTGTGTGAATGAAGAATGCTCTTACACTCTCAAAGCCTGTTAAACCTTCACCTACACAAAATCCAAATTAGTTCCCTGCATAGCAGTTGGCTCTTCTCACTATCATCTGTGCGCTAAGGGTCTTCATCCTCGTTCTAAAATAATAGTTTTAATCCGCTGAGGTTCAAAGTAAAACGTTTCATTTTTAACAGCTCGAAACTCTAACAGAGCGAAGTGTTAGTCAGATATTGTGTAAAACAGCTGATAAGCATCTTGATTTGAAAGCTGTTAGTGCTGAATTTCTCTCGTTGAATTGATCTCTGTTGAATCTATACCATAATGTTTAAACAGTAGTTGTTTCTTAGAGAAAAAAACTGATCGTTTTGATATGAAGCCATATAGTAGCCATGTGAAGATGGATCAACAAACATCCGATATAGGATCTTAACAAGGCTCTATATGGCAGCCAAACAACCATGTGAATATGAGCCAAAGAAAACTATGAGGGGAATATTTTCCTTTTTATACTGCATACAAATCAGAAATCCATGTAGTAATCCTAGCCATTTTCCCTTTCTGATATCTTGCTTTTTAAACTCTACAAATGCTTTGTATATACTTTTTGTATTCAGAGTTTCTGGCCTAGAAACTAACATTCCTGTTTTTGGTGATTGAAAAAGTGATAGAAAAGGAAAAGACTTATTTTTTCCCCCCCCCCAGGCAGACTTTTGAAAAGTTGGACCTGAATAGCAGGGAAGTTAGATNTTATTTTTTCCCCCCCCCCAGGCAGACTTTTGAAAAGTTGGACCTGAATAGCAGGGAAGTTAGATGTACCTACATCTGAAAAAGCACCGGTAACAAAACTTTAATCAAACAGCTTGAAATCTAAATAGATTCTGAAAGCACACAGACAAGGTAATCTGTGTTGTTTAGGGACCACTGTGCGCCCCCAGTGCCATTTATCTTTGCTGAGGAAAATTTCTCCCTGTTGTGTTTAATGTGTAGTCAAAGTGGAGAGGGCGAACTGCTACTCTCTAATTTCACGTCATCTCTCTCCAAATTACTTCAAAGATGAGGCCCTTGCCAAAGATTTCCTCCCTTTTTTCTTCCTCGCCTCTCTCTTTTCTCTACCCTTCTTTCTTTTCTGCCTTTTCTTGTTTCCCAAGTTGCCGTTGTCCCCATCGCTTGGCGCCAGAAAATCGGCCATCTAAACAGCGGCGCACAATGTCGTGAAAAAAAAAAAAAAAAAAANAAAAAAAAAAAAAAAAAAAAGACTCTAGAGTTTTACTTTCAGATGTCACTCCAATAGCACACATCTGCTACGTGCTGTGCATCTGCTAAGCTCTCCTGTCTCAGAGAGCCGGAGCGCCGATTGAACTGAAGACAGAAAACATCCTCATTATCGCAGGCAATGAGCGCGCTGGCCTCCCCAGCAGCCCTTTTAATGCATTCAGTAACTGAGCTGTCAGCCCACCTTCTGGATACACCCCACATGCAGATACTGTACAAGCATATGTTCACTTAAGTAGTCGTCACAGGCAAACATATGCACGTAAATAAGAAGACATTTTCAGTATTAGGGTTGTAAATTGTCGTCTCCATGGCGATTTGATTCAATTATGATTATTTAAGGAACGATTCGATGCATCGGAAACCTTTCATTTCTACCACGATCCAACTATTTGATTCAATTATCATCTAAATTCAAAACTCTTTTAAATTCAGTGAAAATATTTTAGAAATATGACCATGGGAACTTAATTACACGCTATTAATGGAATACAAACAATATTTAATTCACCAAAGTAGAATGGGAGAACAAGCCAGCCAGGTATGAAGAGTCAAAAAGCCAACTACTGAACTGTACAGAAAGAAAACATGAATATTTAATATTTAACTGACAGGGGTGTAAATCGTCATGGTCTCCATGGGGAAATCAAGGATTACGATTATTTAGGAAAGGAATGGGTGAATCGGGAAGTCTTTAATTTTCATCACGGTGGGATTAGATTATTATGATTTTGATTTGATTATTTTTTTCTTTTGTTTTTATTTACGGAACATGCTTTGTGTCACCTGGTGGACTCTCCCTCGTATGATTACGCAGAGTATTACCTATATTCTGTGAGTCACGGAATCCTATTAATCCATCATTTATTATTCACATTATTGCACGAATAGTAATACAGACAAATAATTGGAGTACAGCGTGCATGTAAATGTACAGAACGTATCTGACTGAATATGCTCTGTTCAACTAAACTTTAGCATGTTTAGCTAAACTTCAGCACATTTAGCTAAACTTTAGCGTGTTTAGCTAAACTTCAGCATGAGTGGAATCCCACCTCACACATTTTGCACCAGTCTCCATCCAGCTGCAGAGATTTCGATATTTTCCAGCTTTTTCCTCCATTCGGGTCTTTAGAAAATGTCTCTGCAGGTGATGTGTAGAATTCATCAGCAGCCGCTCATCACTTTAACATTGAAAGAGCTGCAGTGCGTCAGTGCGGAAGCAATGCAGAAGTACCAGTATGGTTTAAAGAGGAATGCGCTTCAAGGAGGATTATGTTTAATGTTTAATTTTGTGCAAAATAATCGATTATAATCAATTATTAATGTGTCGGCACAATACAGTTGAATTGTTACCTTAATAATCGATGCATCCCGATGCATGTTTACACCCCTAATATATATATATATCTATACACACACACACACATGCATGCTGCTTTATCCCCAATTGCCTCATCGGCAATAGCATCTCTGCAGGCTGTATTGCATATTCTAACAGCAACTGGTTCGGCAGCTTGCTCTGCGGTCCTGTATCATTGACATTTAGACAAATATTTGCCTTGTTAACCATTTTTCCACATCAGGACTTATTTACTGTTTTCATACAACAGCATATTTTTGAGTAGTTTCCTCTCTAAGCTCCTCTGCAACCAAGTGTGTGGAAGTGTGCGATTTCACTTCTTCTCGTTTTTTTTCCCCTTTATTTCATTCTCACTTGTTGCACAGGTTGTATAGCCCATCAATCTGACTGTGTGTGTAAAACTTAAAATTATTTAGCCCAAGACATCCAAGATATTATATTCATAGTTCCAGTGTGGGAAAAGGATTTATTATGGTCATTTTAAACAGCATGTTTGACCATATAACCAAAAATATCAGTAAAACAACTGATAGCTCATTGCTTAGTAACACTTTCACAAGTCACATGACTTGATGACCAGGACTTCTACAGGGAGTCCAGAGATCATAAGAGTCTGAATACTGAGATTTTGTCGTGTGATTTTCAGAAAACTGCTAAAGTGCTAATCGCAGTGAGTCCAGTTTTCTCCAATTTTTTTCTCATAACCTTCAATTCAGCAATCAACATACGCACCTTGGTTAAGTTTTCTACAGTCTCGGGGTGATTGGATGTTCAGGTGTCTTCTATCAGAACGAGCAGCCTGGCAACATACTGTAAGTCGCATTTATCCTCGTGAGGCGATGTCAACATATTGATATGAGTTTAGCAACCAGTGACCAGTATGGTGGCCAATCAGATTTCAGTGTACATTGTCTTTTAAGCCACATCTTTGACTCCGCCTCTTGTTTTGGGGACTGCTGCTCTCACCATTTGCTCGCTCTCACTCAGCATATAGGCCTCGACTTAAACACTCCATGATTGACCGGAGCCTCAACTCTTTAGCCACATCTACTGAAGCAGAGGTGACAAGTGGTAACTGTGGCAACCATCACTACTGGAAGACCGAAATGGCCACAATCCCAGGCTTGATGTCAATATTCGACAAAGCTTCATCCTTTATTCTGCTTCTCTGAATCAGTGCCACAATTAAACAGATACGCATCGTTTTGATTGTACCGTGATCTGCAGATAAGACAGAGACATATACCGTATCTGATTACATTTCCTTTTTGTTCAAATGCTGAGTTCAGTTTTCATAGCTTTGACCTCTTAATACTTTTTGCTCTTGATCTTGACATTGCATCACTATCCACACTGGAGCCACAGCTGAAGAATTATGCCATGTTCATATTATTGCTCTTAATGTATAATAAAAACAGCTGTTGCACTATTACACGCTCTCTACTTCATACCGTGTACTTCCACAGAGAGAGACTGAAAAGCAGGGAATTATTTAAAAAAAAAATAAACAGGGTAAGGGAAAGCAAAAGTGCCTAAGGCTTTTTCCAAGACAGCCGGCTGAGTCTGAGTGTGTATAAGCTGTGTGTATTAGCTGGAAGGGGTCAGCGGGGGCGAAGCTCTTCCCTAGGTTAATAACTAAAGAATGAACTGAGGGCAAAGTAATCGAGTGATAAGAAGGCTGCAGTTTGGAGGTAAAGGGAAAGAAAAAAGGAAAATGCATGTGAAAGTTGACAAGGACAGGGCAAAGTGCTACAACCACGAAATCAGCACTAGATGGAGTAATGGAGGACAGGATTAGGGAGATGAAGAGAGAAAATGAAGAAGGCAAGGAGATCAGGGTAGTCAGGGACTGAGTATGTTGGGAAAGAGCAAAGGCAGAACGATGGTGGAGAGAGGATAGAGAGATCAAAGGAGAGAAGAGAAATCAAAAGGTAATGAGGGAAGTGAGGACAGTGGTAGAGGTAATGGAGGTCAACTACTGATAAGGGAAGGAAAGATAAGGGCATGTAGGAAACAGAGAGCAGGTTTTTTGTAACTCTTCTGGTCTCATGACAGTCGATGAATTTCACCTGCCACCATTTATATAAAACACCTCGCTGTCTGTGATAGAAATAATGTTCCGTCAGATAACAGGCTTTACTTAAACTATAGCAAAGAGGAGCAGGAAGTGAGTGTTTGATTGGCAGCCCTCTGATGGGCAGTTTGCCCTGCTCCTTGCCTAGCGAATGCAGGGATGGGCTCCAGTCCATCGCAACTCAGCACAGGACGATCAGGTATACAGAACGGATGGATGGTTAGATCATAATAGATCTCTGATCTCTCATTTGTTGATTGCTTTTATGGGTTGTTGCTCCTTGTTATTATCGATGCGGTTGTAAATCAGCCGGTGCTTCCTGAAAATGCACTCATTCGTTTTCTTTTGTTGATATTTTAAGTGATGCTGTGACACTGGGACATAATAACATTCACATTTTGCGGATTCTAGATGAGAATGTTGTTGTTTGGTGCAGTGGTGAACACACTCGGTGTCCTTACACTCAAAAGTAGGTGCATTTGAATGTTGAGATTTTATTACCTCATTACAGTGTGGGATTGATGACAGAATAACTTATGCATACAAGATAAGTAGTGCAACGACCAAATTAGGCTTCACCTTATTTCCTTAAAGAGGAGAAGGATGCATTCCACATCAAGAAGAGAGATTTTCATGATGAATTCAAATGTTTTTATGTAAATATTGTTCTATTTACATTGTAAGTAAGGGGAGAGAGAGTCCCCCGGTAGACAATTCATAACGTAAGGTGAAGACAGATGAGAGTCAGAACCTCTGGACGGGTTAAATGATTAGATTCCTGTTTAAACATAACTGTGTGTGTGTGTGTTTCCGTGTCTGTGTCCTAATGACTGTGCTGTCTGCAGAGAGTGGAACACAGGAGGGAATTAGTCGTCATTGCATATCAAAGGCAGAGCCATTAGAGACATAGGGAAGGGTCTTCCTAATGAGACCGGGTACCGGTGTGTGTATGTGTGTGTGCATGTGTGAGTGTGTGTGGGGTGTTTGGATGGGTCATATTACATGCATACTCACACACAGGCACATACATACGCCTTCAAAGGCACCCGGCAATATACATACCACACTTTGTTGCACAAAGATATAGATCACACATACTTAAATATCACGGTGGAAGAAAAACCCAAACCTAAGTAAAAGTGCTTTTACTGGTATTGAAACATAATTCAATACAAGTCTGGATTTCAAAAATCTACTTAAATGAAACTTCTAGTATCAAAATTAACTATGTTCCTTGTGAAGCATGGACCTGTCAGTGTGCATTTGATTCATTTATAGGAATCTGCCACTTGTTACTGCATCAATAATGAAACTCTCCAAAACGGGAGAATTAATTATGCTTCTCTATATAAAAAAAGGCGATATTTACTTTTTCATTCTAAAACGCTTGATACAATGTCTAAAAACCATCTTTCATTTGAGCTAAAACAAGGCTGAGATATGAGTTTTTTTTACCCAGTAACATCATCTAATGTGCTTACGCCATGTTGAATTTAAAGTAACTTCCTCCAGTACCTGAGTGCTGCTTTAATACAGGATGTAATCAATACACACACACACACAAATACACACAAAAGCGTGTACCTTGGCAGACGCTGATACGCAGGCGTGTAGACACATTGTTCAGATACATCTTACATGCACACACACACACACAGTATTTGTATTTCTCTTATGCTTCAAAGACATGCTCTCAGATGCATATACAGTACATGAAGTCAAACACACACTGACACACACACACACACAGAGTGTTCCCGTGTTGCCAGGCCCCTCTGGCAGGCCTCACCGTGCCTCTCAGTGTGGCACGGCGTGGGCAGAGGTGCCAGCGAGATGCCAGGGCTTTGTGTGCCACAGCAGATCAACGCCAGCCATCGCACGTACACGGCACACAATGTGCTCAGGGGCACGGAACCCACAAACCCACCTACACCTTCCATCCATACATCCATCCACCTCCTCTCTCTCTCTCTCTCTCTGTTATNAAACCCACCTACACCTTCCATCCATACATCCATCCACCTCCTCTCTCTCTCTCTCTCTCTGTTATGCATTTACTCCATTCTCTCTCCCCTCTTTCTCTCTCTCTCTCCCCGTGTGCATGTGTATGTGTGTAGGCCGATTGGCGATGCCCTCTTGTGCCATCTGCAACCCCCCAACCTCCCCCCCACCCCTCCCACTCGTCACAAGGGTGGGCTTAACCATCTGTGTGCCAGCATGTTCCCACAGCGAGAAAGACGGGCAGGGTGGGGTGGGTGGGGGGTCATGGTAGGGGTATTGGGGGTTGCCACGATACACACACACACACACACACACACACACACTCACACAGATAAAAACATGTACACAAACACACAATGGATTTTAAGAGACAATCAAAAATTGACAGGACAGCATAAGTTGGCCTGACGTGCAGATGACCGGAATAAAAGTACAAATGGCACATCAATTACAGTGTAATTGATTTTTCTGTATCAAACAAATGCAGCACCTAATATTATGTTTATCTTATGAGTATATGTAATATAATATTATGATTATGAATACTGTATGTATGTGAGGCATCCATCTTTACGTTTTAGGTTTTAGGCTGATGTTTCTTTCCAGAAGGACTCCAGGAGAACAATGAGCAGGATTCATGTCAACAACTCAGCCAGCCCAACATTCTAAGCAGCCAATAGTGAGGGTCAAAGGTCAAAGCCAAGGCCCTGATGATATTCCTGTGAGAAACTCATGGATCATGTATGAGGGAAGTGTGAGGAATACAAATAAAAACTGAGGTAGAACAGCTTATGACACGAAAGGAAGTGTTTCCCAGTACACAAAGTCGGAAAGCATGGAAGTTCATCCAAACAATTAGTTGTATTGTTAGTGTTATTCATATTGTTACGTAAACAGACACACACACATTTGCAGATACACTCTGAGGTGTGAAGTGACACCTCCATTCTGCACAGCCTCTCCTTCTAAATGAGACAAATTAATAAATCAATTTATGTCACACTCAGGTTCTGTAATATAAAGGAAAAGGTAAAAAAGCAGTTAATGTGCCAAACGTCTGGTAACGTTTCATGGACTGACAGCACAGCAGTAGCAGCATATATAAATAAATACACACACACACACACACATACACATGGGCATCTGGGCTAGCCACTACACACTGAACCAAGATTGAAGAAATCTGATTTAAATGGCTTCAATGAAAAGGTGGTGAGTTGTGGTTTGGTAATGGCTGTGTGTGTGTGTGTGTGTGTGTGTGTGTGTGCGTGTGTGTGTGCGTGTGTGTGTCCTGTAAGCTGGTGAACAGAGGCTGTTGGGTTGCTGTTGAGGTTTTAGGAAGCTCACCACAACTTGAGTGACCATCGGCAATCCTCTCATGTTCCTCTCAGTTAACTTTACTCGTTTTCTTTAATTATATCTCCATCTTATTTCTCCATCTTATTTGGCTTTGCTCAAATCACACACACACATACACACAATAAAACATACACAACGCACATGTACACATATACTGCGAAATATCACAAAACAGGCACATCGTCAAGACTGCCACACAGCTCCCGCATCCTCTCACCCTACCTGCCCGCGTGAAAGGCACGCGCACACACACACAAAATTTAGTCTATATTGTTCTCTATTCACTGTGCGATAAAGAACAATAGAGATGATGACAGAAAGAAACCATCTCTGAGCGTCAAACACACTCTGTCTGCTGCATAAGATTAGATTTATTTCCCAGCTATGACACATAAATGAAAGTGGCTTATTTAGTTTAAAAAAAAAACATATGACAGTATTAAATTAAAAGTGGTAGGCGTTATTGTTAAGCAGGGTACAGTGGGTGCTTGAATATATAGGCCCTGCATCGCCCTCAGGCAGTGGATAGCACAGGCTCCTCTCCTTCTCAGCAATGGACTTAAAAAACAAACACATAAACAGCCTTCCACAACCACAAAGCATGTGTAGAAAATCAGAAAATCTTTTCCTCTTCACTCTGCATTTCCTCCTGCCTTTCTCCATTCTGTCTTTTCCTTCTTCCCTCAAAGCAAGTACATGAGGGGGGGCTGCCAGGGCGCATCAATGCTGGGCTGAGCTTGCGCCTTGACGTGGAGAAACAAAGTGCGCCGATTTGGTGCATAAATACGCATGCTCTTAAAATGAGCGAGGAGAGGGGGAATGACGCCAAATCCCCTCATTCAGCCTCAGACCAAAGGAGGCGATGTTCTGACAGCTTTGATTTCAGGGGAAATGAAGGGTTGGTGGATGGAAAGAGGGGAAAGGAAGAAAGAGAGGGAGAGTGGGATGGAGGAGGAGGAAGAGGGTGGAGAGGCAGAAAGATACTACTTCCTGTTACTGATGTAAAGAAACTGGGCTTGACTTTTTCATTGTCAGGCAGAGGTGGAAAGTAACTATGTACATTTACTTGAGTATTGTACATGAGTACAACTTTAAGCAACTTGAACCTTGGTTATTTCCATTTTGTGCTACTTTCCTTCTCCTTAAAGGACCATACCATCCATTTTGCATGTTTGAGCCTAATATATTCAATTTTCATGTGCTTAAGGTTACTGACAATCATTTCCCAAAGGATACTATCTGAACAATGAGTGAATGTATGTTCTCCACCGGGGAATATAGTCCCAAAAGAAGACCTGCATTTATCAAAAAATTTTAACAACTGTGACATCATAAGGCTGAGATTTTGCAAAATATCAGGAAAGCTGAAATATGGTTTTATCCTTTGAGAAATTATTGTCAGTAACCTTACATGTATGAAAATTGAATATTAGGCTCAAACATGCAAAATGGGTGGCATGGTCCTTTAACTACATTGAAACCACATACTTTAGGTAGTTACTAGTTATTTTGCAGCTTTAGATTTTGCATCCAACTTGAGATAAACTCATAAATCATTATATTTACCTTTATGTAGTAGAATTCTGAAGGCAGGATTTTGATTTGTAATGAAGTATTTTTCTGTTGTACTTGTGTTACTTTTACTTCAATTGATTTCTGCTTCCACCAGGTGTTTGTCCTCAGAAAAGATGAAAAGTGGAAGAAATTAAACTATGCCGTGACGAGTAATCCAGCCACTTTCCTTCCTTCCATTCTGACCTGATTATCACACACTCTTAGCGGTCGTGCATCTGTCTCTCTCACATTGCTTGGTAAAGTGACTTTCTCACTATCTGCCATCAATCCGAGCACTAAAACCAGTCCTTGATGTTCAGTTCCTGCTTTGACAGATTTTTTTTTTTCCCGCTCCAAGATATTTCATTCATGCATTCATTCACATTCTTATCTCTCTGTCTGCAGATAATTTTTTTTTTAAAAGCTTAGTAAGGTGCTATTATCTGAGCTATTCACCTACACAGCTGCATTATACATAACAGATTCCTTTTCTAATAAAAATAAGAGTAAAGGGGTGAAGAATTCTACTGTAACTTTACTGTGAGTTTAAGGAAGTTTCCTTTGTGTGTGTGTGAAGTCAGGTAGAACAAACGTGCTGTATGTCTGAACGTTCATGTATGAACACTTGTGTGTGCTCGTCCATGTTTGCATGTGTCTGTGTGTGTATAATCAGGATGTCTGGTCCGGTGGAAGAGCTATTTTTCTGTAAATCATTCACTTTTTATTTATTTTCCCAGGCTGGTGTTTCAGTAACCCTGTTGTGACACACACACACACTCCCTTTGATTCACTTCCTGCATTGTCTGCTCCATCCGTGCTCTCGTATCACCAAAGATGACTAAATAATAAATAAGTGACACTAGAAGCAGTCTGCTTTCCCTCAGCCATAATTAACTGACTTGATGTTTTCACTGAGAGGAAAAAAAAATCCAGCTAATTGGGACGGAGTTAAGATTCGCACAGAGTACGGATTAATTAATTTTTGACGCAGCCATTGTCAAGGAAGAAAACATGTTTGTTTACAGTGTTGCGTTTGCCACAGCGATTGTAAGAAATGAACTCACTGTGGAACCCGGGCAGGGAAAGGTCTGACACCCACACACACTTTAGTCCCCATGTAAGAACCTTGATCAGCAGCAGAATGAACTGATCGCAAGTGTGAAAATGGCTGGTAGGCAGACAATGCCGGCTGATTAAAAAGCAAAAATGTTTACTGACAAAGAAAGCAAATGAGAAAACAAAATCATACCCGCTGTGAACTCTTGTGTTGCAGTGTTGGAACAAAGCCCCGTTACTCCCCCTGATTTCATGGTCTCTAAAAAAGTATTTGCACAGGATGTTGAAATTTATAAAATCATTACAGGGCACAATGTTACAGTTCATAACTTCCCTAATTAAGGCGGGAATCCCCAAAATGTTCCTGTTTTGATCCATTTTATGACACCTTTGATGACTGCTGTTCACATCAAGTGTATTTTTAAAATTCATATCCTTGAGTTGAACCACATCAGCCTGGCTGATTGAGATGAACAAATCTGCGTCACTCCTAGCGTGCTTTCTCAAGGAATCAAATGAGCCCAGTAAAATGTCATGAAAACAATCATTAGGACTTTAAGACTAACAGATCAAAGCAAAGCGTTGCGCCTGCGCTGAAAATGCACCGACTGCATTAAACAGGATTGTTGTAACTCATCAAGGGATGTTCCTAACCCTGCTGTCTCACATTATGCATATACAGTATTTTAGTGGCAGGAAAAGAAATCAGTTTATTTTATTTTAATTTTATTTTTATTTTTTTATTTTCTACCTGTCTGCCAGCCTCGTTATCACGGACTGTTTTTGCTGACGTGTCTCTACCTGTGCAGGATAGAATAGATAGTAAGAAAGAGTTGCTTGTAAGTGTAAGTAACCATGCACATATCGACATCTATGTCACCACGACTGCTGAAGACTGCTGTAAAAGTGTGTGTGGATGAGAGCATCCTGAACTCTCCTGTCTTCAGAAGGCCCTGGCAGCACGAGATAGCAGCTCTATCTTAATGGCTTCAGCCTGCCTGCCACTCAGCTTCCTGCCTGCACGCGTCTCCCCACGATAAAAACCACTTCAGAAGGGCTCGTACCGCTCCAAGCCTCCCTCNCCCCCCCCCCCCCCCCTCAGGTGAGAGGAGAGACAGAGATGTAAAGACGCCAGAGGTGGTATTGATACATGAGCTTACCATGAGACCTAGAAGAGCTCTGAGAGAGGCGGCTGGAGAGGACAAAGGAGCACTGACAGGAAAGGCCTTTGTGCGCGATTCCGAACTGTGGTCTCATCTTTTTTGGATCGCTGCTCATATGTGCTCAGAGCGCAGAGGACGAGGCTCGAGGAGGAGGTGCAATGCTACTAATCGATCACATGTTTTGATCGCTAATGCATGCGAGGCAAATGCAGTTGCAAATAATAAAATGAGATTTCCTGCCACTGAAATTTACCACCAGGGCTTAATTTTCGATGGTGTGTTTTAGGGATGGCTTCTCTGACATGTAGATAAGGAAGTACTGTTGCTGTGCAACTTTCAAGGAAGATGCTAAAAAAGCCAGTAACAGCCGTTTATGAATGAGGGAACTTGGTTGTGTGAGGATATTGACGTGTTAAGTCTGAAACCGTGGTTTATGAATCCCGACCGCTGACACACAGACCCGAAACCTCCAGCAATAATACACAACTCCTCCCAGACCCGGTTAGACTTAACAGAATTTGGACTCCAGTCCCATGTCCAGTCTTGGTTCCTCAGAACTGTGAACCTGTGAAGTATTCAGCAAAGTTTCAGATATTACAAGGAAAACTTCATTGTACCTCACCTGTACAAATAATCACAAATTTTAAGGAAATCTTATCAATAAATCAGCAGCTAGCATCTTTGATTAGCAGTGAATGGCGACGCCTGACTGACAGACAAAAGCCGGAACAATTTCGCAACATTTTAGACGTCTCTCTCGTAGAATTTTGATTCATGGCATCATATTGCAGCAATATTCAATGAGCCTGAGTGTGCTCATTTCTTGCCCATTTAAATGCAAAATACGTCATTTTCTAGATCTGATTCTGCTTTCCCACAGAAAACCCTGTTGGATTCATACCTACTCAAACACCATACCCCGTCCGCTGTGTGTCTGCATAATATGGTGCATGAATGTTTGTGAATGTGTGTGTGTGTGATCTGTGTGTGTGCGTGTGTGTCTTCAGGCTTGGGGACCGCTTACTGCCGGTGTGTCCCGGCTCTTGCTCACGGTCGGCCCCTAATGCACCACAGCTGTTAGGGTCCCGACACAGGGGCCTCCCATCAACGGGTTCATTGTAACGGACTGTGTGTGCGTTTGTGTGTGGGAATACTCGCCGCTGTGTGTGCTTTTCCTGTGCTTGCACTTGAGTGTATGCATGCGCATTTTTTTAAAAACACAAATGTGTGTTTACGTGTATAATATTTGCAGTTCCTTCTGGGTATTTTGTTGGGCGTCTCTGTGAGATCATGCAGTTTTGTGACACCTTCTCCCTCAGGCGTGCTCATTTCGCCTCCTTCTTGTCTTTCCAGGAACCTCAGATGATGAACCTACGCATCAGATGTACTTAACATATCTTCCCATGTCTCTTGCACAGCCCACGTGAAACACGCTTTTCTTTTCTCCCTCCATTTTCCGTTGAAGACATCTTTTACCTTCTTGTCTTTGTTCTCCAACAGAACACATCAACACTTGGGTGGCCTTGTTCATTCATATTCCTCAGCAACATGTTTTAACTGCAGACGATGGCTTATCTGAGAGGCTATTTACTCCAGAAGAACACTGTGCGCAGCTTGTTTACATTTTTCTTCCCCTTCATCCTGTCTTTCCGTGCCTTTAAATGCCGCTTCTTTGCAGCTCGGCTGTCTGAGTAACCCTGACCCCTGGCTGAGCGAGACAAAAGGCGCTGGAGCCGAACAGAAGCTTTTGCATTTCTGATTGATACAAGCCAATGTTAAACTTTTCCCACAACAACGCCACGGTTATCGATTTGCATTTATGTTACACACACCACGACACCTGAATCTACTTTAGGCTATTGTCAAGTCAGAGCAAAGAACATGCTTCTGGTAAAGTTCATGGTAACTGTTAAATTGACAACACCAATGCCATCCCCAACGCACGAGAAGACAATTGCATAAACATCTATTCAAAATACGAACACAAGGCTCCTCTCCATTCTCTGAGCTCTCTGAGTGGGAGGAGCGGGTTTGAGGGTCTGCCCGGGTCAGCGCTACTCTGTTATGTTGACCGATCGCCGCCGACTCAGCCGCATAATGGAGAAATTAAGTTTCTGTAATACACAAACAAGGTTATCATTGGTTTTGCAGCTGTTCACGTGGTCAAGGAGAGATGCCATTTCCAATCGAGGCTCAATTTAGTGGAAGAATGTGATTAGATTGAGCCCTCATCGTGTATTCTCTGCATTTGACCATGAATTAAATTAGGTAAATAGAAAACTACTGGCACTGATTGTTGTTGACATTGACATGTTCATATTGCTGCCTAATAGAGAGCAGGAGGATATGTGTTTTGTGCGTGTGTATACGGCTGTTAAAAGGCTGGAGCTAAAATCTTTGTGGGTCTGCTTAAAGACAATGGCCCAGATTCATAAACGATAGCGCATGATTTACTGCAACACTTTGCGCAAATATCATGGCGCAACCAGATTCCTTCATTCATAAACTCCTGTTTGTGACATATTTTAGCATTAGCCTTGAAAGAGGTGTTACTGTGATATGTCCTTATTTACATGTCGCAGTAGCGATTCATAAAACAAACCGACACATAAAAATTAAGACCTGCTTCATTCCTGGTAAATTTCAGTGGTATGAAATATGGGCGATGTTTCAAATTTTATTTACCTCACATAGTTAGTGATCAATAACTTTAATAGATGAACTCACTCAGCTGATCAGCCAGTTTTTAAAGGGTAAGTTTTGATCCGATTTGATACATGTTCTTGTGGCGCTGTGTTCANCAAAAAAAAAAAGCTCGATCACACACTACAGAGGTTAATATGTAAATATGCACATTTAACTGTTATACATGTTTCCTTTGCCGATTTGTGGCTTTAAAAGCAGATGAATCAGGATAAATGGTGGCTGGTAAATATGCAGCAGCTCATTAATATGCTGATCTTCATTAGCTTTTACCTGTCGCACCTCACACCAATGTTACCTTAATGTGACAGCTGTATGCTAATTATCATAGAAGTTTTATGAATGAGCTTCAATTATCACGGCACACATCTAGGCCAACACTATACCCATAGCGCCATTTTGTTTCTGAATCTGCCCCGTAGTGTATGTGTGTTATTTTCAGGTCTTATAAAGGGACTTATTTTTCCTGTAAAAGGTTTAAATTTATATCCCAAGAATATTTTCCATCAGCCTCATGATGGGATAAAATATTTCTTATGTAAGAATTAAGTGATGGTGAGTTTCTGAAGCTGGCTGAAGTCCTGGATGCTGGTGGTGGTGGTGGCGATGATGGTGGTGGTTGTGCAGAGAAAGGAACATTGCAGCATGGACGGAAATTACTGAGGTATTTTTACTGAAATACTGCACTGTACAGATTAGAAAGTACAGGTTTATGGTACATTTTAGGCCACTTGATATTTTCAAAGAGGAAGCCACATTTATCTGATAGCTCATGGCTGAATGCTTTTAATTTGCATATTGAATATTTACTTTGGATAAAGAGCAGGATATTACTCTTTATACTTTAACAAAGGATCTGAGTGCTCCACCACTGTATTATTGTGAAGTGAAAGATACTATGATGATGAGCACAGAGCCCAGCATGTAACACACACGACTAAGACATGACGACTGGTTTAGAAGTGGCCTTAAAGAAGGAAAACACCAGTTTGGCACAAGGCTTTGGGAGTAACCATCAAAAAAATGGAATGCACTGATTGGATAAAAGGTTAAAAAAAAAAAAAGATTGATATGTATTGACAGGAATAACAGCAGGAAGAGTGTAGAATAAATTCATTGGGTAATAGGTTAATGAGATATAATTAGTACCACACTTCTCCACATGAGGCATTTTGAACAACAAGCATCCACAATCAGAATAGATGGATCAAATAAGACAAGACTCCCCTGTGTGTGTGCACTTATCTACAGTAGTACAGTGTGACAGAGCTCTCTCTCTCTGTATCTGTGTGTGTGTGTGTGTTAAACTATCCCAGAAGTGACAGTCTGTCAGCTCTGCTTTTCTTGGCACTCTCCGGAACAATAGCTGGATTGGCCGTGTGTGTGACACCTAGACCACACACCCCTAATAGTGACTGACAGCACTAAGGGCTGAAAGCAGCATGCACTACTCTCTTGTGCACACACATGCACACGCACACACACACACATACACATGCATAAATATACATACACCTAAAGAAAAAAATCAGTGTGGATGATTGGTGAAGGTTTCATTGTGTGTGTGTGTGTGCGCATTCATGTGTGGGCTTTAGCATATGTTCTGCTGAAAGTGCTCATCTGTCTTCTTGTAACAAAACTGTTCCATGTCTCAGAATCAAATGTTGCATCAAAACAGAACAAACAGCCTCTGATAAAGTCCATTTTATTCTATCTGGTTTATCAAAATCATAAGTCAGGTATCTCAATTCTGATTGGCCAGAGGAGATACATTATTCATATACAATGTTGGTGCAACTTTACAAAATTTGGATTCTGGTAGGATGATGACACTAGCCGTGTTTATTTGTTGATTCATCTCCAAGATTGGCAAAGATAATGCCAATGTGGGGTTTCTATTCCCCAAATAATTCTATTTTAGTTTATAAGTGGATAATCTCTTATGTACGCACTATTCTCATGGCAATCAGCAAATAATTATAACATGCCGGGATGTGTCATTTTTTTTGTTTATGTGTGTGTGCGTGTGTCAGCCCTGTAAGTGACTTGAAAGCTGCCTTGTGTGTACAGTACATTCAGGAAATATGATGCAAATTGTAACAAGGAATCCTTAGGGTCAGGGTTAGGGTTTACATTATTTCAGATATTTTAAATAAAGTTGCAAATCCATTTTCTCATTGCTGTTTGCATAACCCAAACATAAGGATGTGATGCTGGCATTCTTTGTTATTCGTTTAACAGTTGATCATTTTATTCTAAATGTAGCGGTGATCATCTAAAAGGTTCTGACACGAGACGAATACCTTTGAAACCGTTTTACAATAGTTTTGTTGAGTTTTTCAGTTAGAAGTTTTATCATTTACGTGTATGTTATGTATTTTATGTGTGTAAAAGAACTTCTCTTTGCGGTATTGTTGCAGAAGATAAAGCAGAGCCTCATCTGTAATGATTTTATTCTTCAAACTGGATAATTAATAATAGTTAATACAACTGATACAACTTAGACAGGTATCGTTGCAAATAAAAAACAAGTAAAATAGTGCGTTTATGTATATTTTCTATTGTTGAGATTAATTTCCTTCATCTCATGTATTAAATCTTATCACTGAATTGAATTGTGACTGTTGCCTGTCATGAGTGTGTATTAGAGAGAGAGAGAGAGAGAGAGAGAGAGAGAGAGAGACTTGAGGAAGGGGGCAGCACTGTTGTGCATTTGCACTCGGAGTGATGAGCCCTTCGGCCAAATGGCCCCTCCCCTCCACACATGCACGCACACGCTCGCGCACAAATGCACACAGGCATATGCATGGGTGCACACACGCACACACACACATAGATAGAGGGGGCTCTGATGCTGGCCCTTTAAGAGCTGAGCCTAGATCTCTCAGCACAGCGAGGGAGGGAGAAGAGGAGGGACAGGCAGAGAGAGAAAGAGAGAGAGAGAGCGAGGGAGGGTGTGAGGAGAGAGAGAGAGAGAGAGAGAGAGAGAGAGAGGAACACAGAGAGAGAGAATCAGCAGCGTGTGTAAGAGGTTGAAGGATCACTTCTATCCCGTCTTGTTTTGGGGAGACTAACCTTGTTCATCTGAGCATTGTGGGACTGTTTTATGTTGTTGTCAAGAGAGACGGACCCTTACTCCAGCATGCTCACTGAGCCTGAGCTACCTCAGGAGTGTAACAGGTACGTGACGCTTTGTCACAGACACACACACGCACACACTTTCAGATGACAGAGATAGAGGACAGGACGGAGACGGACAGAGGGAGGGAGCGAGGGGAGGACAGGAGTTTAAAGTTGAACGGTGTACGAAGAAGAAACCATGTGTGTATGTAAAGCATGTGAACTGTCTGAGAGGGAGTGTGTCGCTCAGGGCTAAACTGTTGACTGAGTTTGAAGCTTCGTGAGTGTGTGCGTGTATGTGTGTGAATAGTCAGAGGAGGTAAAGGAAGAGTTGATGATTGACTTTTAGCAGAGATACCCAATGCAAAGCTCGATCCCTTTTGTGTGTGTGTGTGTGGTGTTCATACTTGGATGCATGTGTGTGTTTGTCCCAACAGTAATAGAAATAGCTAATATCTCTGTCCTACTCTAACAGAAGTTCCTCATGTTATGTTCATTCAATCCCCCCCCCCCTTAGATTTACAGGCTTAAACTGTGTATTTGTGTATGTGAGTGTGCATGTGTGAGCGACAGATGTGTGCGTGTGTGTCAGTGTCAGTGTGAGCCTCTCTTCTCATAACTTTTACTTCTCCTTCACTCTGCCAGATATCTTTGCGTCTTGCTGAGGCAGCATGACGTACTCAGAGATCAACAAGTCAAAAACCTCAACTTTTAGCATTATTACAGATTAAAGCTATATTATTTATAAATTATAGCTAAAGTCAGCTAAAGTGAATCATTTTCCAACCAGGAGCTGAAATGTTCCAGCTCAAATTCTCCTTTTTTAATATTATTTATTTGCTTTTTATTTTTTATTTTTTTCCCACCGATTCAAATTTAAGTGCAAAATGCTGAATAATCCCGTTTAATCTGCACGCCGCTGCTTTATCTCCTTTATGCTAATATTTAATCTGGCCTCTGATGTTTTCGGGCGGCCCGCTTCATTTAGAGGTGTGAACCCTCTAACCTTGCCCTCCCGACACTGTCAACACAAGTGGCTTTCGCCCACGGAATAATGGCCGTTTGATGCTAATGCCGCGAGAGACAGATTACGTTATAATACCCGATGCATTAACACGCACGTAACGCACACACACTCCTCGCTCCCCTCGCCGGTTTGACTTTTATTGCGTTANCATTAACACGCACGTAACGCACACACACTCCTCGCTCCCCTCGCCGGTTTGACTTTTATTGCGTTAAAGTAAGCGCTCTGTTTAGCCCGATGAAACTAATCTTTTGTTCCAAGATAAACTGGGAGGGGGGATTTCAGAGAGCCCCGATTTAAGAACACATTTAGATGTGGCAAAAAAAAAAAAAAAAAAANAAAAAAAAAAAAAAAAAAAAGTGTTTTTGATAAACCATTCAATCCACCGAAGTGGTTGAGGAGAGGAAAAAAAAAAGATAACAACAGCTAGAGGGAATTAAAAATTTAAAGGATTACACCGAAAAGCAGAATGTATGGAGATAAATGCAGGGATTACGACTTAGGAGGAGAGCGCTTAAAACTCTTGCTTTCCAGTAATGCACTCCATCACTCTGGCCATGTGTGTATTCATATGTGTGTGTGTGTGTGTGAGCGAGAAAGGGTATCTTCATTCAGCGCGTGTGTTTTGAGTGTGTGTGTGTCGAACGCCAGTCTCTCAGCGGAGCCCGAGTGTGTGCGAGTTGCCAGTGTGTGTGCGCTCCAACCTCGGCGGTCGCGATGCTCTCGGTTCCTGCGTCCCTGTAAGTGTTCCGCTCTCCTCGTCTTCCTCCTTTTTCTTCTGTTTTTCTCTCTTTCGCTCCCTGTCATCCTTTCTTCCTCTCCTTTTCTTTTTTCCCCTCACATCTCTTGTTAAATCGCAGTTGTTCGTATTTGCGAGGAGTTTCTCCTGATTGGAAATTGAGATAGTCTTGTGGAATTTTTTTTTTTTTCCCCCCCAGGAAACACTTGTGTTATTTGTATTTATATAATTAGAAGTGAAAATTGCATGTTTTATTGTATTTAAAGCATTTTTATGTTTTATTTGCAGAATAATTATCTATTGCTGTGACTGAAAAATGAATTTGTTTCTAATTTATTTGGGCAAACATTAGAAATATGGTATGAATTTTAATTCTTCAGGGATGCAAAATACAGTTAAGACTTAAAATGGCCTCAAATTTTGAATTTTCTTGTATTTATTTTACTTTATTTTATTATTTCTGCTCCTGTTTGAACAATTATTATTATTTTTTTGTTTTCTGAGTTTTAAACATGCATATTGAAATTTGCATTCTGAGCAGAAAATAGTGGAAACAGTCCGCATTCGTGATTGCAACTCGGACTCATGTTCTAACGGGAAAAAAAAGAAATATACAAACAGAGAAATGGAAGAAAAGCAGACAGGAAAAGACAGGAAAAAGAGACATTTGAAGGAGGTGCAGATGAAGGGACAATGAAAAGCAAGAAATTCTGTGGTCAAACTGACAGATTCTTTGCCGACTGGACTGAAGAAGGAGTTGAAGAAGAAGAAGGGGGGAGAAAGTGTGAAAAAGTGAGTGTGAGAGATGAAGGGGGGGTGTGGAGGTGAAGGAGAAAGGGAAGAGGAGGAGGGAGAAGAAGAAGAGGTCTTTCTCTTTTTCTTTCTGTTTCTCTGACGATGTGGTGTTAAGGCAGCGGTGGATTTTCACACCCCTCCATTTGTCCCTTCGTTTGTTAGTGTGTGTGCGAGGTCAGTCAACAGTGGATGTGTCAACTCTTTGATTGGCTGAAGCTGGACAAACTACAGGAACAGCTACATTACTTGCAACAGCTTATAGCATTTTACTTGGAAACTTCAGTCAGAAACTGTCATTTCTCATTTTTTAAAAATCATTATACTGTTAACTAACTAATAACTAATACTTATGATTGGAGTTGTATTTGTAGTTGAACTGATATGGAGAAGTTTGAAGCAGGAAGATTTTTGTACTGATGATAAAAAAAATGTTTCCAATTTAAGTGCGCAATGCTGCTTCCAGCATAAGTGTCGCTGTACTTCACTTAAAGGGGTAAGAGTAAAGTGGTGTGTGTGTGTTTGAGAGGGAGTGTGTAGGTGTGTGTGTGTGTGTGTGCACATCTGAAGGAGAGAGCAAGAAAAAGAGAGTAGAGTAATTGAGTAGAGCGTCCGTGCTCTGCAAACTAATGCGCCGTTCTACCCCTCTCTTCCCCTGTGGCCCTTTCCCGGCCTCTCTCTCTCTCTCTCTCTCTCGCCCCCCCACCACCACCTCAGACTGGAGGCCATTGTCTGGGCCATATTGTCCGTCCCCAGAGAGCCTTGATAACCGTGTCTCCATCCATGGAGAGTGGGGGGGAGGGGGGGGGGG
>VXCM01000101.1:283745-294414 GCA_014773175.1 Lucifuga dentata | reverse complement strand
CCCCCACTTCCTCCCTTCTCAGCACCCCTCCCCTCCTCCCCGCCAACTCTCCCACCACGACCTCCCACCCCAGCGCAATCAGCTGACCCTCTCCCGATAGCCAACAGAAGAAAAAGAAGAGAGGGAGATTAGGCCGTATTTGTTGCTGTTTTTTAATGGTGTGGGAGAAAAGAGCGATGGAGCATTAAGAGACTGAGAGAGAGAAGTAACAGAGAGCAAAAGATAGAGAGATAGACAGAGACGTTCCTCAAGGCTAACTGGGGTCTGGTCATGACATGAGGTTAGAGGGTAGGGGTCAAAGGTCAGGTCAAAGTGTTACATTGTCAACAGAGCAGGAAAATCTAGCGGTGTGTCAGGGTGTGGGTCCAGCCCGAGTTTGACTCTTGGCACCTCCGCACATCCCTCTTTCCCTCTCTCCGTCTTCTTCAGTCGTTTCTGCGGCTATCCATCAATCCAGGCATCTTGTTTTTGCACTAATCCCGCTGCACTGCCCGTTCTTTCTCTCCATCTTAGTCTCTCTCTTTCTCTCTTTTAGTCTTTCCCCCTCCCCATCTCCGCGTCCATCCGATCGACAATAGTGGACAGTGTTAGAGGCTTGGNACAGAAAGAGAAAGAGAGAGGAGGGGGAGGTGGCACGGGAGAGGCAGAAGAAAAGGAGAAGACCATTTGGGCCGAGGTGGTAAAGTTTCAAAATGCAGCACAAAAGAAAGAGGCCAGCTGGGCCTGTTTGTGTGTTGTCATTTATGCGAGAGAATGAGCGCGTATTTGTGTGTGTGTGTGCATGTGTCTGGCTCGCAGGGGCAGACCAAGTCACTGACAGTGAGACAAATGTTGTGACTCCTTTATGGATTGCTTAACAAATGCAGCACAAACAGCGGCCTGGGCACAACAATGGAAAAACACTGTCCCTCGCTCAATAAACATTATGGAGCATCTTCCCTCCCAAACGCCAGGGGAGTGGGTCCCCCCACTCCACCGGATGCACTTTTCCCTCTCTCCTTCTGTCTCTTTTCACCCCCTCCCTCTTGTTTCTGCCTCTCTCGTTCTTTTTTCTCCAGCAACACTCAAGATTTTCCCATGAGCTGCTTTCTCTTGTCCCGAAAAAAGATGCAATCAAGGACAAACCCGCCTAAAGCCACTTTTAATTGCGGAATCGCACAAACCTACATCTTAAAATCTGGCGTACACAACATCAAACTAATAGGTAGATCGTCCCCGTTGACTTTTTCCTCCCATCTGTTTATGCATGATGTAGAGTTTGTACAAGGCAAAACATCAGCGACGTTGAAATTGTGGGGTGAGTCAGTGGAGAGACATCATTTTTTAAGTGGGGAAAGAGTGGAAAAAACCCAGGGCTGAAAACATGACATGTAAAGTATGCAGAGTGATGCCTTGCTGGTGACTAAAGCTTTGGATGGATGAAGGGGTGAGAGAGCCAGACAGAAAGAGAGAGAGAGAGAGAAAGAGAGAGAGAGAGGTAGTCCAGAGGCCACAAGTTAGCCCACATCTTTTTGCAACCACCCCCTGCTCCTTACGCACACTCTGAACACGACTGTCTCTGTGTGTGTGTGTGTGTGTGTGTGTGTGTGTGTGTGTAAGTAAGCATGATTAACAGCAGCAACATTAGGTTGTGTGTTATTGCCTTTTGTGGTTAAGCTGGACAGGAAACGGGCTTGGGCTGTCGGCCTCTGATTTAGGGCACCTCACAGAGGATGCTTTGTGTGTGAGAGGCTGTGTGTGTGTGTGTGTCTGCATCTTTGTGTGGTTGTGTGTAAGGGTGTGTCTGTATGAGTGTTTAAATGCAACAGCCATATTAACATTTTCTCCATGCAAGTCACCGTTTATGAAATAAGTCACTGGGCAAAATCCAGAAGACGTCTGACATAAAACAGGCCCAATTTTCACATCATTACAGAGGATGAAATTTGAAATTGAAAATGTTTCATTTTTGATTCATTTTCTATTCGCCCACCTTTCAATATCAAGACTTTCGAATCACTTGGTGCCGCTAAAAACTAAATCTGATGCTTATCAAGAATCGCCACCTCCCTCTAATGTCCGACACAGCCACGCCAAGGGAAAAGAGAATATCATAACTCCCCTTCCAGGTCCTCCCTCCCTTAATCTCTCTCCTTCCATCTCACTCTTTCCCCTCTGCTGCTGCCCCACTCTTCCCACTGCTCAAAAGGACAGCCTATAAATAGATATTAGGCAATATCCTTAAGAGTCTGCTCAGAGAAGGAGAGGAGGGAGGGAGGGACGGAGGGAGGGATGAAGCGACATTCTTACAAACAGCTGATTGTGTGAGGAGGGAGCAGTAAGTAAGTCAACACCGAGACAGACAGGCAGGAGGACGGAGAGAGAGAGGGACAACAGACAATGTTAAAATAAGCTTAAGAGTGTGTGACGGAGAGATAAAGACAGACGGAGATAGAGAAATCAGTTTGCAAGCTGAAACTGGGAATAAGAGCAGCGCAGCAGAAGGTGAGAGGGAAGAGAAGCGGGCGGCGCGGCGACACAGGGGGAAACATTTGTTTAAATTCCCGCCTGAGGTGTCGTACAGATGTAAATGTTGCGGTCGGCTCCTCGGAAGCAAAAACGCCCCAGGCGCCTTATCTAAAAGGCACATTCCGCTCAACTCTTTTGATATGCCCTTCTATTCCCTCAGAGAGCAATTTCAAAGATAGCTCGCTGCTTTCCTCACAAATAGGTGCCGTACCTGACTGACAGGAAGACACACAAATGTCACTCTGACTCCTGATGCACTTTGGAGCTTCTTTTTTACCGTAAGCACATCGAGATGATGGATTCAACTGACTGCGCTCTATGTGTTTGCGTAGCAGTTGAAATAATGGGTTTTAATTCCAACGAGAGGCCGAGCGCTCAAACGGCACATGCGCACACACACACACACACAGAGTTTGTGCATGCGTATGCTAAAGCACACATACTTTGTGTTACTGTGGAATTCTCCAAAGGAGGCTCCCACGCTCCCTGAAAGCTTGTTCTGAGTAGAGGAGTTAACAAGAGCAGTTAGCACCATGATTATGTTAGCAGCCAGACACACAGAGTGAGAGCGCCTTTGCGTGTGTGTGTGTGTGTGTGTGTGTGTGTGTGTGTGTGTGTGTGTGTAATAGCCTCCAACATTTCTATGACGGCTGGCCTCGTCTTTCGCTCATTCTTCATTAAACTTAGAACAAATCACGGCCCTCATCTGAGCTCCATTAATTTCTCTGATTTCTGTGTTTGCGTTTGAATTTATTTGCGTCTACACTCGTACATAAGCTCGCTCCGTGTGTTTGGAAATGCTTGCGTGTGCGTAAGCTCGCCGCCACTGATGTGCCAACATGAAATGAATGCTTTGATTACAGTAATCTGATGGATAGGAGAAGGCTAACCACCGTCCACAGCGATTATTCGGCCGGTTAATGGTCATCCACTGCTGTCCGATTAGTGACTTAGCACCAGTGGACATATGCGACATGAGAGGGACTTAACCGAGGAACCGCTAATCATCAAAAAGCCAAGGGGAAGTCGTGCACTAATCTCAGCTTAGCGCTCTCAGTGTGTGCGCAGTTGTGTGCGTGCTTGTGCGAGCGTGAGGGGGAAAGCAGGGAGGCAGAAGAGACAAATGGCAGACTTGTGCTCTGCTGCTTTAAAGTTTACTTGTCTTCATTTGAATTACAAATTTTTTAGAAACAGACAAAGGGCTGCATTTGTACTGCTCAATGTTAGACGTATTATTGTTGTAATGGTGTTATGTCGTTTGATATGCCGCCACTGTACTGCTTTGTCAGAAGAGTTAGCAGCATGTGCATGTGTTAAATGTGTTAAGGACTATTTAGCGGGAGGTGTAAGTTTTTTGGCACGGAAGGATGGAGGGAAATGATGCTAATGGTCTCTAATTATGACCTGGGCAACGGTGCCAATTTATCGACTTAATACAATGTCATTTTTTTAATCCTCTCATCATTCTGTGCTTTCAAGCGGTTTCCTCCAGGTCTGCGCTGGCACGACAGCCCTGCCAAACTTTAAATGAAGTAGCCGGGGTAACCTGCACACCCGCCGTGCCCAATTGTATAGTAATTCTACTTCAAAGGCAGACGGGAGGCGAGAGGGATTTTATAGCCGGAGAGGAGCTGCGAACGGCCTCCCCATTCATAGACACCCACCTCTGAGGAAGTACTGGTAGAGGTGGGGTGGGGGGTGGGGTTATAACGGGTGTGAAGAGGAGTCGAGGGAGGGGAAGAGAGGCAAAAATCCAGCGGAAAGAAATGATGAAATGGAGAGTTTGCTGCAGACTTATTTTCTTTCTGTTCTCTGAGGCGAAGTTGTTCAAAGCAGCCCAACACTCGCTTTGGCCTCCAGACCACCTTTTTCTTTTTTTTTTTTNTTTTGGATATCTGTGTTGTTTAATGTGTTAATGCGTAACTTTTCTCACCAATGAATCCCCCCCTCAATGATCTAGATACAGTATGTTGATTTGGCTACTGTGGTTAAGTGATTTCTAATAATACATAGGCCAAAAAAAAAAAAAAAAAAAAAAGGACAAACCCGCATGTTTTATTTTGACTTTTTAGTATGTTTTTTTGTAGATACTCCAAAATGTGGTATTTGTAAGGAGATATGATTCAAAGCTGACTTTAGGTCTGTATGTAGGGTTACGGCTAGTCCGAGGTGTGCACAGGACATGATGGGAGGTGTATGTGTGTGCATGTGTATGTGTGTGCATGTGTGTGTGTGAAACAAAAGGTCCCAGTGTGAGAGAGTGAAAGGAGGTAAAGTAAACAGGCAGTGATGAGGACAGACCTGCAGTGTTAAGGCCTCTGTTCTGTGTGTGCGTGTGTGTGTGTGTGTGTGTGTGTGTGTGTGTGTGTGCGCACCGCGTGGCTCAAAGCCCTGTAGTTTGTACAGCTGGGCGTACCGCTCACACTGGATGTTGTGTGAAACAACACGCACACACATGCACACGCGCATACACACTAAAAGTTTTAGTTTAAACCTTCAGTCATGCCTGTTTTTTTTTTTGTTTTTTTCCAGATGACATATCATAAACGTTATCAGAAGTCAATTTCTGTTTTAATATAAATTGGTTTAATGATAGCGGTGCATAGTTTTATTAGCCAGTTTTTTTTGTCAGCCACACAAATGTAAAAATCATTTATGGCCTTGCTTTGTGCTGAGTCAGCGCATGCAGATAGAGCAGCCAGCGGAAAGAAATAAAGTACAGACTTTCAGAATTGTGTGTGTGTGCATAAGCTTTGAATTAATGTTTTATACACACAGATGCAAAACACAGGATCAAATTTGTAACAGTTTATTTAGACATCATTTAATAGACTGAAGAGATTTGACCACAATTAAGTTAAAAATAGCTTCTGATTGTAACTGATCATAGGCGATTACTTGCTATGACTGTTTCATCATTAAACAAAACTTTGTTAATTAAGTTCTACGCTTTTGACTGGACATCTGTGTACCGGAAAGGCAATATAATACTGCAGTTTTGTACTGCTTGCATTAATAAATATAGCTTTACGTTGCTGCACTGTCTAATTCTCAGATTTAACTTGGGCTCATTCACAGTCTTTCAACAAAACTGAAAGATGCATGCAGCTTTTCTCGTCTTTCAGCAAAACCCACTGTTATAAGAGATAAATTTCAACAAAACGCAAATGATAAGAGAGGTGTGTAAAGTTGTTTAAATCCCATATTATCGAGATGGTCTTCGGCTCTAGCAGTCATCAAGTTATGATCGGTAATTAAGTTACATGGCAATGGCCGACTTTTTTCCAGTATTCCTCCGACAGAGTTTATTTGATTTTGACCATAACCTTCCCACAGAGCGATAAGGCCACATGTTGCGTTTGGTAGTGGGGCGCTTTCCTCCTCGCCTCCGGTGAGCAGCACTCAATATTGTTTGCCTTTCCACTGTCATAAGGTAAATAAGCAATGAATTAGCGGTGGGGCTGCTCCTAGGAACAATGCCAGATGTACAGTCCAGCGGAAATCCAATAGAGTCAAGAGTGTAATCAGTTTACCGGAGACAAGCGGAGAGAGAGAAGACTGAAGGAGAGAAATTTTGAGAGAATAAGAGAGAGAGAGGGATGGATGCACTTGAGTAATTATGGAATCAGAGAAACATAGCATATGGAAAGGATGGCTGGGATAAAGAGATCAAAGGAAAGCTTTGTTGAAAGAAGGAGAGTAAAAGAGGAGCTAAACAGAAAGCAAAAAAAGCAAGAAGAGAGGAGGTCCAGAGTCAGACGCCTGTTGCTTTTCACTCATGCTTTTCACTCCCTTACCACCAAAACACCCACCCTCTTCCCAAGTTATCACAGTCCCTCCATCTCTCCATCCACCCCTCCGTCTCCGCCAACCGTTTCCTCTGTGCGACTGAGCGTTAGCAGCCTATTACCCAGGGTCATAGTCGCAGTGGCTTCAAGGCTGACAAGCGCATCTGAAAGCACTCAGGCGATGCTGAGAACCACATTAAATTCTATTATTGCTGCATATTCACTGCATCCCTATTCAGCCGAAGCAGAGAGAGGCGAATTTACCTTGCGAGAGACAGAGTTCACCTAATAGATGTGGCTTTATATCCTTTCCTTCTTTTCAAGGGAACAAAGCCAGAGTAACAAATGCAAACGGCGGGGCCCTTGTGCTGCTTGCTATTTTCCCCAGTTCCTCTATTGTCCTGTATTTTCATAAACACATATTATTGTCACTGTGCATACTGCTCTCTCCTGCAGTCTCTCTCTCCCTCTTTTTTCGTTTTGCCCCCACTATGTCTCTGTGTGAAAGCCCATTGTCAAGACATGGTCATTTCCTCCACAATGCCAGTGCAAGCAGGCTCCATTTGCAAGTAATGGCCTGTCTTTTGGAAATGTGAACGTTGAATGGCCCCCATGGTAAACATAGGACCTGAGTGTGTTTGAAGGTCTGCCAAGGAGCCGGGCGCTCGCAAACCCACTGAAGAGGGACATTGTGTGGAGCTACACCATGAGGGCTCTGTTGTCTGTATGTGCTGTAGGTGGGACAAAGACAAACTAATCCAGAGAAGTAGTGGAAAGAAAGAGAGTGATGGTGCAGGTTGATGAATTAATACGTCCCGACAGAAAATGATTCAGTCAAGAAGGAGCGACTCAGGGAGGGAATTCCACTCTAAAGACGGTTTCAGCAAAAGCAGTTCAAATTCTGGAATCGGCTGAGAAGCCCAACTCTTCAGGAGCTTGCGCAATTTGAATCTGCAGAAAATCGAGACTATCTGTTGCTTCCAGATATAACTGTCGTAGCTGCAGTCAACAATCTATGATATCATCCTGTGAATAAAGCTCACTCTTCTCGTGTTTTTCCTTCTCTCTCTCTCTCTCTGTCTTTGTATCTCTCTTCTTTTTTTTTTTTTCNTTTTTTTTTTTTTCCAGGATGTCTTCCAAGCGACCAGCCTCTCCATATGGGGGGACAGATGGAGAGGTAACCATGGCAACCAGCAGACAGCGAGTGGAGGACGACGAGAGCGAGGGACTGGGCGGTGTCATCCACCTCCCCCTGGCCTCCTACTGTGGCAAGGTGTCCCCTCGCTCGCCCCCCAGCCGCAACCTGGACAGCCCCTCTAACATGGTAAGGACAGCTATTGGTGTTGTTGATTCTCACTGCGTTCGTACCCACCCATGGGTGACTATGGCCTTTATTGCTGACTCAAGGTCAGCCTCTGACGTACTCTAAAGCTGGTTACAGGTGCAAACGTTTTTAGTTCCCATCCACTATGACAACTATGTCACTTGTTTAGTTTTGTTCATCGCTTGCCGTAATACCTGAGTTACTTTGTTCTCATTTGGCTTTCTTAAGTCTGGGAGACGCTGTCCGATTTTCAGGACGATTTGACCTCAATTTGACCCGACTCATTTAAGAGTCTGGCCGAATTTCTGCCCTGCCCGCGGCCTTAGATGTGCTGTGTAAAAGGAGTCCCGATGTGAGTTTTACAGCTGAGTTGAAGTCGGACTGGGCTGCCGGACCGGATGGATTTCTGGCATTTCAGAAATTTTGGCCGACGGCCAATCAGATTTGTGCTAAAGGTACCTGCGTGTGCCTGTATGAGTGGAGCAGCTCTAGTAACAACAAACGTAGTGTGTGGACAGAAAAAAACTGACAGCAGATTACAAAGCTGTGACAACAAAGCAGAATGGACTCTGCCTTTCTATTTATTGTCAACATAACACTTTCTTCTTTGCTTTCGCTTTTTTCAGTCCTTCCGTTTCCTCTTCTTGGGTTTACATCTGGTTTGAGGATGCGTTACCGCCCTTACATTGTGAATTACATGTACGGCCATGTTTTTCTCTGAAGCTTTATTGGAATTGTTAACAGGCAAAGCCAAACGGAGCTTCTTTTTAAACGTTCAGTGTAAGCACATAGCGACAATCGGCCGATTGGTGGATTCAGACATACAGCATCTGCCTGACTTCACCTGTCTCCATCGGAAAGACTCTGGCTAAAAGTGATCAAATTTCATCAGCAGACTCATACAATTTGTCCTTGGCTATAATCACTGTTGCTATTGGTCCCCAGGCTTTACACGCTCCACCTATCAAGTTACCTGTCTGCATCCTGTAGACTCTGCAAGCTTCATAGGCTGCTTGGTCCTCATCTCTCCCTCTCCACTGGCTGTCTGCCCTTGGCATTGCTTTCCATAATGCTCGCTGCCATTTGTCTGTGTCTTTCAGCGTGACAGACTCTAGATCAGATGATGGTTGTGGTGATCTTGAAACATTAGGAAGTAAAACTCAGAACTGACATGACGACATGAGACCAAACATATCCTCTGTCTGACATACGTGCTTAATGAAAAGAGTTGGGGGGAAATAAGGTAACGCCACTCATGAACTCTAGATATTTCCTGTATACTGAAAAGGTGTATGTAGCGCAGAATCCAGCATTTGACAGCAAAGTCCTTCAAAAATTCTCATTGCAGTGTTTAAGAAATTTGCAGCGCTGTACGGAGTTGTAAGCCATGCTGTTATTTTGCTCACAAAAAAAATCAAAAGAAAGGTTTTAGTTGACTTGGATATGCTGTTTACTCTTTTTTTTTTATAGTGACTAAGAGTCACCTTTTAAACCCACACACAAAAAAATACACAAAAGTCAACAATGAGGAAATAAAGTATGTAGATATTTGTTGCAGTTATGAAAAGAGTGAGATTTCTAAAGAAGAAGAAATCGACTTTCTCTGAAAGGTTTTGGAAATGCTGGAGTTTATGAAACTGGGAAAAAAAAAAAACAAACAAAAAAAAAACACAGGTTCAAGGCTACCGTTTGGGTGAAAGTGTGTTTTTGCTTTTATGTGCGCCACCTGCCGTCGCCTTGAGTCTGTTTGATGTACAGGCGATGTACCAAATGTGTGTTGCGTGACTACACAATGTGAGCCATTGCAGTGACTCACTTTCTTCAAGATGAAGTGTGACATTGTTTGGCACTGCTGAATGTATGGCTTTGTATGTATAAGTGCATTAGTGGACATAACAGTGTGTGTGTATGTGTATACATGCGCCACAGCAGCATATTTATTAGTTTCATTGCTTACTCTTTATGATTCCTATTAAATATTGGTGTGTGGATGTTTGGTGTGAGGCCAGTGCAGTGTGTGTGCTTATGGTAAAGTTAGTTTGTGTGTGTGTTTGTATGTGTGTGTTCATGACCAGGATGAATAGATGCACACATTGCTTACATGTGGTGTGATTTACAGAGCATTTTCAGACATTAATATGCTAAGGTATTTCATGTGAAAATAACTATAAGTAACGAGCACACAGAGTCTATGTACCTAGAGAAAAATGACAAAATCTTTAACCCAAAATTAATCTGAATATTCAAGAAACGATCCAAAATCTTCTCTCAGTTTAACCATTTAGGCTTTGACACAAAGAAACGACTCATACTCTCAGTTTTGTGTACCTTATCTGAAAAAAAATGTTAAATATGTTAAATGGTGTGTTTCTATTTCACGCAGCGTGTACGTGAAGGCACCACAGTGTTACATTCTCCTGGCTCCTCACCTTGACACACACCTGACGCCGCAGCGCTCAGATACAATCACCGACCTTTCCCCCACACCGACAATAAGTCAAGCAATGGAAAGAGGTGCGAGCTGTAAAACAATGAAACGGTGCTTTGGGGGCTGTAATGGTAAGCTAATTCTGTAATTAGCCCCTGATTAGCCTTGCAGGCCCCTCCCACGGTGGATTCTGAATGTGTGACAGGCGCCAACAGTAAACCAAAGTCCTGAGATGGCATCAGAACACACATACACACACTCACAGTGTCTTATCAGTAGCTGTCAAGGGTGACAATTAGATTACAGTGGGTTCTTTCCAACAGATTTGTATTTAATAATTGACACTTAACCACAGAATCCAAATCACAATTAAAAAAAAAGCATATTAAAGCAAACATGTTATCAATACTGCTGCTGTCTTTAATATTATAAATTATACAGTCATTTATGTGCCAATTTGATTTATTAATGTCTATCTACTCCTTAAAGTCATTAGGAAATTATGTAAAAATGAACACTCCAACATTACTCACAACTGATTTCTACCCTATTAACTGATACCAGAAAGGACATTGGTGTGTGTGTGTGTTTGTGGGGGGGACGTGCATTTATTTGGGGGGG
>VXCM01000101.1:238687-275692 GCA_014773175.1 Lucifuga dentata | reverse complement strand
GAGAGAGAGAGAGAGAGAGAGAGAGAGAGAGAGAGAGAGAACAGTGTCTTTACAGACCCCATTAGCAGAGTGCCACAGTGGCGTTGTGTCCAAACCAACCCGGAGCATTATCTGCCTTATGCTTAAATGAAAAACGCTAACAAAAGGCCCCAGCATCTCTGGAACACATACACACACACACACACACACATACACACACACACACGGAAAGCAAGGAAGAAAGAAAAGAGAGTAAAGGAAGAAAAGAGAAGCAGAGAAAAATGAAGAAGCAGAGGGAAATGGAAAGGGGGGGGAGGGAGAGAGAGAGAGAGAGAGAGAGAGAGCAAGGACAAGGGCCGGTATTGAACACAAGATAGAAATCCCTTTTCTGTGCCCAGTAAGCTATTGTTTGGCTGTGTGACTCACAAAGGCCATTAGGAGCAAACAGCAGGTTGGGATGAAAATTTAATGAAGGCTTTAATCATTATGAAAGGCCTGGAATATTACTGCTCTCTCGCTCTCTCTCTCTCTCTCTCTCTTCTTTCTTTCTTTCTCTCTCTCTGTCCTCTCTCCTCTCTCTCTCTCTCGCTTGTACGCACATGTTCACACCCTGCTTCCAGCTGGATCAATGACACACACTCGCATATGCATGCATGTGTACACACACACACACACACACACACACACACACACACACACACACCAGAGTTTATGGACATTAACACCAGGAGGGATACGAACACGGGGCCAGAGACACAAATGATAAACATCTTCAAAACAGAAAGAGAGGCTTGACTTATTGAAGGCTCCGGGCGAGACACTACTTTCATACATACACACACACANACACACACACACACACACACACACACACCCTTAAAGTATGGCTTAAGTTTGAAAGATGTAGTTTTGTGTCTGTGGCTAGTGTTGCTCTACTTAGGCTAGATGAATGGAGAGAGTGGTAGATACTAGGTCAGTGTGTGGCTGTGTGTGCTGTTATAAGCCTTTGGGAGCACGTGTGCTTGTGCATGTGTATTTGCATATGTATTTGCAACAGAATGCTTGTGTGTCGTGTATCTCTCTGTGTGTTGGGCTGCATGCATGCTAGGTGTGTGTGTGTGTGTGTGTGTGTGTGTGTGTGTGTGTGTTGGCCTCTAATAAATGACTACCGATGTCCCCCATGGCCTGGCCCAACCATGCTCCACCGCTCTCCTGCTCTCTCCATTCATCTCCTGTCTCACTCCACCGGCCACCTGCTACCCTGGAGATACACACTCACTCTCCCTCTCTCACAAACACAGATGCATTTATGTGCAGACACACACACGCACACACACACTGCAAGCCACCTTCTTTAATAAATTCTTCAGGTGCAACGAGGAGGAACAGCAAAGATAAGGATGCCGCGACACTGCCTTGTGCGTATGTGTGTGTGTGTTTGTGTTTGTGCGCGTGTTTATCCGGAGTTGAGTCGAGAGGCGACTATGCGAACTGGCTCATGCTGGAGTGTGTTTGCATGTCATTACGTGGATTAATGAGAGCGGAGCGCCTGGCGTCGCGGGAGGCACGGGGTCAAGAGGAGAGCCGGTGCGAAAATGCAAGAGAGGTGGCTGAGGATCCAGGACCTGCACGCACATACACACACTCACTCACTCACACACACACACACACACACACCTGGGCTGGACAGTTCCCTTGGACTCACCATTTAACCCATTGTGACCCCTCTGCCACAGTGCAGAGCCTGCACTAATCTGTTAGTCTGACTATGAGAAAAGAGACATGATCCTGAGACACATGACATTTATGTGGGTGGGTAGGTAGGTAGGTTGGTTGGTGGGTCGGTGGGTAGGTAGGTGGGTAGGTTGGTCGGTCGGTAGGTAGAGGCAGGTAGGTAGGTGGGTTGGTAGGTAGGTAGGTGGGTAGGTAGGTAGGTAAGTAGGTAGGTAGGAAGGTAGGTGGGTAGGTCGGTCAGTCGGTTGGTTGGAATTCTAAACAGTAAATTGTAAGAAAAGACAAAAAAGAAAAGAAAAGGAGGGGGACTTTAAAAGAGGAGAAAAGTATCTAAATGGGGCACAGATGTTTCTCTCAGCCCCTGGAGTTGCGCCTCCACTGCCCTGAACATTCACCAGATACTCAGCCTCATTCCTCTCCTCTCCTCTCCTCTCCTGACTGACTGACTGACTGACTGACTGACTGACTGACTGACTGACTGAAAGTGGCTCACGTTAAGGACCCCTCAACGTGGCTCACGTTGAGGGATCTAGAGATGGAGCTGAGCTCCATCTCTAGACCCCTCTGTCAGCCTTCTGTTACCCACCCATGGTTACCCATCACTGGGTCTCCAGGGCCTCAGAAACTGGTCTTTTTATAATCGACTTTTTTCCTTCAGTGTCGCCTCTGCTGTAAACAAGAATAAACAGAGGTAAACATCTTGAATGTCTTCTGACTGAACCTGAATCTTTTGAGCTAAATAAATATCCATTTATGTTTGGGTAAACGACGCTGAGACAGGATGTAGTGTATAATGTACTCATGTTCTAATAATGTAAAGATTAAATTGTCGGCTGTCATAATCAGGGTCTGCTGACATATCAAATCCTTAAAACTTTTAGGATTTGGGAAAAAAAAACAAACAACAATATAACATCTTTAAAAATTTTTTTTTTTTTTTTAATGAATGGATCATCTTAGAAGTTGTTTTAAAGGACCATACCACCCCTTTTTGCATGTTTGAGCCTAATGTATTCAATTTTCATACACATAACATTACTGAAAATCATTTCCTAAAGCATGAACAGTGAGTTAAAAATTTTTTCCTACCTTCCAGACGACCATTGGTTTGAGTTCATTCTGGTACGCTATTAAAATCAACTTCTTGGTACTTGAAACGTTCTTGAGATAGGTAATCCATCAGCGTGAACAAGACATGTGTTCAGGTTTTTGTTAGAAGTGATGTAATTTTAGTGTTTAAGCGCAATAAAAAGCACAGAGTGAATGTATGTTTCCACCGGGGAATATAGTCCCAAAAGAAGATTTGTGCTTATCGAAAAATTTAAACCGTGACTTCATAGGGCTGTGTAACTATGAGTAGTGGAAACATCGATTTTTAAGGTGGGTGCATCGTTTGAGTATTTGATTTTGAAAGATTAAGAGATTTTGCAAAATATTAGGGAAGCTGAAATATGGTTTTATCCTTTGGGAAATGATTGTCAGTAGCATTGCGTGTATGAAAACTGAATATATTAGGCTCAAACATGCAAAATGGGTAGTATGGTCCTTTAAGTGCCTTAAAAAAGGTCAAATGTCTTTTAATTTCACCAAACTTTATCCTGAAATTATATGTGATAGATTATTAAACCTTATTATAATGAATTCTAACAAGCTGAAGTTGTTGGGAGAACTTATTCCTAACTTTGAATAATTCCACATCAAACATGATGTTATATCTTGGCATTTGGCTCTGAGTGGTCATCTTTCCTCTGCTGGGGTCAGCAACTGCTGATATTCTTGTTATTTTTACTGAGCAAGGATGCGGCTCTGGGGTCAAGGTCCTGACCTCTACACTTTATAGCCCAGATCTGCACATACAGGCCACACACACACACACAGAATGACATGCATAATCAAGCACACACAAGCACACAATGTGAAGGTCTACAGCAATGCTGGCAACCTTGAGGTCAGCCAGAATAGCGATTTTATGGCTGAGCGTACTCGCTGCTACAAGGTGCTCCTAGGCACAGATCTCCATGCTGGAAACACCAGCATGGAGATCCACGGATGTCACAGCAGCACGCACACGCAACACACGCACTGACACATGCTCTCACGTGCACGCACAGCACTTCATCTGTTTTTGAGGTAGGGAGGGAACCCGGGGCCCGCTTTTAGAGCGCACTGAGGCATTTTATAGGACAGCACTTAGGCGAGGCCATTGTACCAGACAAGCACACAGCGGCCCGAGCTCCCTCACGCCTCCATACACTCCAATGGGTGACAATGGGAAGGGCGGATACATTCTGCCAAGAAGAAGGAGATAAAGAAAGAAAGGGAGAAGAAAGGAGAAAAAAGAGCCAGAGAAGTGGAGGGATTGAGGTAGTCTCTTGTTCATCCGTCCATCAATCCACTCCATCCCACTCCCCCTTCACTTTGCTTAATCCTTCCACCACTCAGCTATCTGGGGGGTTATGTCAAACACACATACACACGCACACACACAAATACATTAAGACACTCACACCACAAACATTAATGGTATATGCAATCCTTGCGAGTCACCACACGGACCTGCAACTTTTAAACATAAATTGTAAAAAAGAAGGGGAGGGGGGTGCACCAACAAAAATACACATACACATANAAACATAAATTGTAAAAAGAAGGGGAGGGGGGTGCACCAACAAAAATACACATACACATACAGCAACAGGTTCACAGCCCTTGCGTGGGAGCGGGCGAATGTCTTTATATGTGATTTCCACCCTTTGTCGGTAATTAGTTACTTGTATAAATTAACATGAAGTGCAGAAGGACTCTGAGCCATTGTTTGTCATGATCATTCTTCTCACGCTGGGAAAAGGGAGGCGAAGGGAACGAAACAGAGGAGAGGTTGAAAGAGAGAGCGCTTTTTACTCGCGACAAGGGAGAGAAAGTTTGGGTGAGAGCAAGATTTGTCCTCCCGCCCGTTCACCAATTAAAGGGGTATGAATACAAGTTCGGCATTCGCTAAACAGAAGCTGACATCCCGCTTATTGAGACGAATGCTGCTTTAAATCTTTTTCTGAGAAAGTGTCCGTTCCATGTGTTGTTTTTTATGTCATGCCAAAT
The DNA here is from genome assembly GCA_014773175.1 of Lucifuga dentata. NCBI lineage: Eukaryota > Metazoa > Chordata > Actinopteri > Ophidiiformes > Bythitidae > Lucifuga > Lucifuga dentata. Next base: position 270,883 of record VXCM01000101.1, on the reverse strand, counting down.
CCTGTGACCTCAAGCAGGGGAAAAAAAGAAAGCCTTCCATGATGTATTCAAACATGTTGTAGTTAGAAAGATCATTATATTAAAGAAGGATTCCATACAAATAAATTGCATCCTTGTGTGAGAATGAAACTCGCTTTGAGGCAGGACGAGCGAGTGTTAACAATTCAAAGAGCTCACACTCTGCGATGCTGGCAATCAGCTTTTATCTGAGAAAACTAACTCCTGTTTATCATTTTTTTTCCAGCTTATCTGAGTGTTATTGTGTCAGTAACTTCACAGCATTTACACGGGAGAAGATATAATTGTGGATTCTGGCTCGCAAATTGAACAGAGTCAGTTCATTTGTATGTTTTTTTTTTCTTTCTTTCATGGCATGAGAAACAGGCGGCATCATGGGGAGAACCTGAGGCCTATTGTGGGGTCGGCCATTGTTGCCTCGATGAAAGGCGCATTCAAGTCACTTTTTCTTATTGAATTGTTTTGCGTCTGCTTTTCAACGTGGCATTCTCTTTCCAGCCTTACACGAGACAATCGGTGGGGATGAAACTCCTTTTTACCATTCTTCCCAGTCCAGATGAGCGATATTAAGGAGATGAATAGTTTGCGTCTGTGTGTGTGTTTTTTTTTTTTAGGGAAAGCAGTNAGAGAGAGAGAGAGAGAGAGAGAGAGAGAGAGAGAGAGAGAGAGAGTCCTGTGGTTTTCCTGATGGTATGTGTGTGTGTGCGCGCGCGCCCATGCGGATGTGTGTGTCTGTGTGTGTTATTGGCCTCCCGGTGTGGCATTAAGTTAAGGACAAAGGCCTGAGGTTCATGAATCAGCCAAAGCTTCCATAGCTTAGCTATTGTGCCCCACTCAGACCTAGACTGTTCTACACTCTGTGAGTGTGTGTGTGTGTGTGTGTGTGTGTATGACAAGTGGTGACACGGAAGGGACATTTATGTGCGTGTGTATGAGCTTGGAATAGGAACCTATATTGTGCATCTGTGTGCATCATTTGCATCATATAAGTGTATGTGTGTGTTTGTGTCTGTGTTCAAGTGTGAGACTGTCCCACATAAAAGCCTGCTGTCATTGACTTCCAGATATTAGACAGGGCCCAAAGTTTCCAGCCATTCACTTCCCATTCAGCACCACGTCCCATGACCAAATCAGTGGAATCCATGATTTATCTATTCAGCCTTCTCATAAACTCTCTTCATTTGCATGCCCTGATGTCGTTTTTGTTCCTTTCTGTTATTTCCTTTTCTCGTCTTTTCTCCCATTTCCATGGAGAAACGGCGGAATGCATTTATGCAACAAAATTGCTGAAGGATTAATGACTCTAAAGTAAAGCGTGAGAACTTTCATTTGTCCCTCAATTACTTTATTAAACAGACATGATATGCAGCTAAACATTTTTCTTTTCACTGAAGCGCTTAAGCAAAAAAATAAATAGATAAATAAATGTTAGCGAGGGTTCGTCCTCAAAACTGTTTTTACTTTGCAGAATGAATTCTCAAAATAGCAACGACTTCAATAATCACCCATAAAGTACTTTTCTAAATGCCAACAGTTACTTTGTTGAATAGGTGGATATATGATTATAGACTGGATGCTTTATTTTTTATTACTGATATAGCAGCGTAGAGAAAACAGAATAAGGTGTCACTTTCCTGCTGGCTTTCCAGACATTTGTGTTAACATACAAACGTTATAGCGTGTGTGTTTACAAGTTAGCTTTAAAAACATGGGTGGCAGTTTCTGATAAATTATGCATTTGTGTCTTTTAAATAGCTTATTTTTGTTTCTAACTTTAAATTATCAGAAACAAAGCATCCATTATTGCCTTGACCTCTCACACGTTTCCATTAATGCGTCAGTTTGATGTGCACATGTGCACGTTTGTGTCTGTGTGAGTCTTAGTCCTGGTCCAGGCATATACATCTACAATTTTACTGGGGCAATGCAAGATGTTGTGTATTCCTTATTTATTATGTGTATGTATGTGTGTATGTGCATGTGTAATTTCCTGCAATTTATGGCCCATATGCTGATTTATTTGTGAATACACTTCAGTTTTTCATGTGTAACTCATGTAGGCTTTTGGATAAACAGGCACAATCTGCTTAGTGCAACTTACATTCTCAAAACACTGCAACTGTAGCTGCTGCAACCCATGGCCAGGATTTAAAGCCTGACAGAGATGTGAACAGCCTGATAGAGATGTGTGTGTGTGCAAATGGAGCTTTGCATCAAGTCAGTGCATCAGTCAACCAGCAAAGAAGCCAAAGAGCCTCAAACACATCAGCTAAACCTTCGCCCATTTGCCGCTGAGTCAACCAGCCAGCGAGTCCGTATTTTAACTAGTCCAGTCTATTCGAGTCAACGAGGAAGGCGGGCACTTGGTCAGCCAGTCAGCGTGTTAGTCTTTGAAGCCGCAGGGTGTATATTAATTAACCCCTGGCTGTCTGGTCAGAGGGCGGGGACTGCAGATGAAGTGGCGAGTCTNCCCCCCCACTACATTCTTCTGTGTAGCCACTGCTGTGGACCTCTGAAGCGCTCCTCTGGACAGATCGCTGTGCTCGTCTGTCTGTCCCAAATCTTCTTCTTCTTCTTCTCTCTCTCTTTCTCTCTCTCTCTTTCTCTCTCTGGGATCCCTCAATCCTTCCATTCACATCTCCCCTCCCCTCTCTCTTTCCCTTTCTTCCCTGTATTTTTGGCCCCTCCCTCCTTGTTTGGCCCACTGCCCCTTTCTGCTTTGCTCTGGGGGAAAGAGTGCTCTGTGTGTACGTGTATGTGTGCGTGTGTGTTGCCTGGCAGTGCGCCTGCTCTCATCGTTTCCCCATCTCTCCTCATCCTCTCTCTCTCTCTTTCTCTCTCTCTCTCTCATTCCTTGTTTTCCGCCGTCACTCCACCGNTCCTCTCTCTCTCTCTTTCTCTCTCTCTCTCTCATTCCTTGTTTTCCGCCGTCACTCCACCGATGCATAATTGCCACTTTCCACCTCTCCTTCCCTCTGTCCTTCTCCCCTGCCTCCCTCTGTCCCTGTCACTCTCTCCCCTGCTTCTAATCGCTCCCCCCTCCATCACTTTCATTCCCTGTCTCCATTCATGCTTCTCTCTCCATCCTCCCCCTCCCCCTCCCCTCTCCCCCCCTCCCCTGGCTGGGCTCAGGAGCAGTGAACAGGTGTTGTCTCCTTTTGATTTGGGTGCGTTCGGATTAATGCTGTCAGCTCAGCTGTTAAAACAACTGCCACCGCCAGATGCCAGTCAGTTTGGGGCTGGAGCTGTCACCTACACACACACACACGCACACGCACGCACACACAGACACCCCAACACATTCACACATATCTAAACATACGCACACTCAGAGGTGAGCATGCACCCACAGATTGATATCAACACACACACACTCAGACAGCCCCATTGTAATGCCGACAAAACAAATGAGCTGCTGCGCAGCGGTCTCGTCTGTAACCCAGGTGTGTTTCTGCAGCCTCTCCAAGATATCACAGCAGAAAAGGGAGACGCGGTAGTGATCATTAAAACGGAGCTGCTACACACACACACACACACACACACACACACAACCACCACGGTTACTGTCATTAAAGGCAGCCTGGCGTTTACCGAGTGTTAGCTTTTTATTTTATCAGTTGATAATCTGTCCTCTTTTCCAAGCACTTTCAGACAAACTCAGTTCTTGATTAGCTCACTTACCAGTCCTTTGAGTCAAAAAATAATAATAATAAAAAAAAAGTTTGCAGCTCTTAAAGTGGAGACTCCACTCAGAAGATTTTCCATTTCTGATTTAAAGGATTTGCTCAGTCAGGGCTCAGAATTATGCTCGACTTACACTCAGCACAACTAGCTTTATTTTCTTTATAACCACAGTAGGTTTACAAGTGGTGCCCTTTAATGAATACACACATTTTTTAGTATTTAATACGTTTGCTGTGGTGCATTCTTCTACTTATATACAGACTGTGAAATAGACGTGTTAAATACCAAAGCTGATAGTAGCCATTAGCCAAATTTACAGTCTTATATGCCAAAATCAATATATTCCTGCAAGAATCACCTTTTCTGCAGTTCAAGTAAATTCAGTCAGTTGTAATCCTGTAATAAACATGCTAAATGTCATCATCTGAGCATTTATACATTATAGTTTATTTGAATCTTATAAAAACAAATTGACTTTTTGAAACTAGCCTCTGCATTTGGTGTGGAACGCTTCAGTCTTTGGATCAGTTTGGCCTGTAACTGTGTTACTTCTGCAGCAACAAGAGCCACATTTGTACCTCTCATCATCAACCCTCCTGCCATTCCTCCCTCCCCTGCCCACATCCATCCTGTAGTTCAAACACACACACAAAGATACACACACACCTGTGAGGAGTTTGATCCAATGGTGTTACCATTATGTTCCTCATTCACTTCTGCAAAATTTGACTATTAATATGAAACTTGTAGGTGTTTATGATCTGTGTCATAAGATTTTGTGTGTGCGCGCTAAGCGGTGCGTGTGTGTGTATGTGTAACAGTGCTATTTATTTATTTACTCTCTATTTAAGGCTCCTTCAGATGTGAGTGTGTGTGTGTGTGTGTGTGTGTGTGTGTGTGTGTGTGTGTGTGTGTGTGTCAGATGGTGGATAGTGGGCATCAGAGTGCTGCTTTTGGTGTCTGGGTCTATTTTGTTACATTATAAACGCACAAAGTCTGATGGGGAAAGCATTGGACTCTGTCTTTTCCTTCGGACAGATTTTTGATCTATCTTTATCTCTCGGTCTGTCTTCCTTCCTCTCCTCCTCTCACTCTCTCAAACACACTTCTTTTTTTTTCTCTCTCTCTCTCTCTCTCTCTCTCTCTCAATTTGAACTAATGCGCTCATGTTTATTTGCGAGCTTCACACTAGACAGTCTTGTGATGCCAGTTCAAGGAACTGTCCGCACTAAAACACTGGACACTTGTTTGTCTGACACACTTACACCCAGCCACACAAACACACACACACACACACACACACACATCCAACACACTAACATTGAGCCCTCTGTTCTCAATATCAGTTTACTATGTGAGGATTTTGTTTTATGATTTTTAGCTCACTGACCAAAACACATTACAGCAATTTAGAACAGGCCCTCCTCGTCTGTTGGCTTTGTTTGTTTAATTAAGCTAACGAGGTTACGGCTACGGTCATATTAGCCCACCGTACCACCAGACTCCACTCAGCCAAATACTGTTAAGACAATTAGCCCACTCAAAGTTAGGGGTGTCTTGTTGGGGAATGGCTGGGGGGGGCAAGAAAAGGAGGGGAGGAATTTCATTTAATAAAAGGATGAATCTAGTTTGATTGTAACATGTAATAGTCAGAGGTTATGACCTGTGGAAGTTCAATGTTATTAAAAAAAACCTCTAAAATCTCCTGCAGTAATTTAAATAAGGCATATCTGAGGCCAGATTCATCAATTCAATCAAAGTCTGTAATTCACCATTCAGCTCTTGCCATGTATTGAGCATTTTGTACTTTGTCAGCCACAGGTAGCAGCATCTTAATCTCATTCAGCCTTTAATGATAAAGCAAATCTCATCAAGCAGTCAAAGTCTGCAACAGGAAGAGAATTACCAGGAGAGACGTGGACGTGGGTGAGTAATTGGAGCGCAGTAACTGGTACGGCTCTGACGGGTCAGGATCNACACACACACACACACATGCACACACACACACTCTCTCTCACAAAGCTGAACACACAGATGCTAGTCAGCAGTGCATTCCAGTGCTATTTGGGCTGTTGTTACCATTGGTCTAATGGTTCTCACATGTCTGTCGCTCTATCTTTGAGCAGGACAATGTCGGCTATTCTTAAGACTTTATAACACACACACATACACTCTCTCTCTCTCTCTCTCTCTCTCTCTCCGAGGCCGATCGATGCACAGATGGNACTCTCTCTCTCTCTCTCTCTCTCTCTCTCCGAGGCCGATCGATGCACAGATGGAACAAGCCTTCACACATAGAAAAGAAAGACAAAAAGAGACAGATATCAAGACAACTCGACCAACTCATACAGACACAAACAGAGGCTGAAGTGTTTGGGTGCGCACATGCGACTGTTTACGCCCGTCGACCGTGTCCGTGTTAACTGGAATTGGTGGGCCCCGCCTCCGCCATCCAGCAATGCAAAGCCACTCTACAGCTTAGCCGGCTGTCAATCAAACACCCAACACAAGGCCAAAACTATGATAGTGTCAGGAATAACAGTCCTTATCCATCAGTTTCACTCACACACGCACACACACACACACACACACACACACACACGAGGAAGGTTAAAGTCACAGCTCAGGCCTGTTTGAATGGTCTTCCAACATGCAAAGCAGCATTAGCGTGTCAAAAGCATCTTGCCTTTCTGTCCATCTCTCTGTCCCTGCTTTGACAGGCAGACCAAAAATGTCACGACTCACAACAGAAAATCCTGCACTTTGAGTCTGCATGTGCACACGCACACATGCATGCACTCTCCGTCTGTCTCTGGTGTAGTTAATGCGTGGGTCCATTCCCCTCCTGTGCACGGCGGGCCCGACACACAATGTCTTCTTTTGTTGTCACGTTGAAGTGATGCAATAAAGCTGTGCAGTGACAAGGATGGCCTGGGGGCTGCTGTGGTGACAGAGACATTGTGTGTGTGTGTGTGTGTGTGTGTGTGTGTGTGTGTGTGCGTGCGTGTGTGTCTGTTTATGTGTGGAGTAGAGACGAGCGCTGAAGAGGGGTTATTGCCACGAGACAGATTGCAAGTGTCATTTTCCATTACAGCAGCCTGAGCCACTGTGTACATCTCTCTCTCTCTCTCTCTCTCTCTCTCTCTCTCACTCACACACACACACACTCTTTNTCTCTCTCTCTCTCTCTCTCTCTCTCTCTCTCTCACTCACACACACACACACTCTTTTACACATGCCTTGGTCTACTTTAACAGGATGCTTTTGACAGACAGAGATGTGTGTGCATTAAGAGTGCCGGCCCTTACTTTTGATCCCACTCCTCTGCCTGACTAAGGATTAAAAAGCAGCCCGAACACACACAAAACACACATTTTTTGTGACTTTTTGGCTGTTTATCTTCCTGATAATCAAAAAAGACTTAATTTTGTGATTTTCATTATTTCACTTCCGTTGAACTACATTATGATCCTCTAATGGTTAAGATAAATCTGCACTGTAAATAAATAATAAAAATAATAGGAGGGTCAATAAAAATTCTTTATTAAGATTTATTGAAACTTGCGTAAAAGTCTGGCCACAAAAACACTATTTGCCATGAAAAAGTATTTGATTAAATGCAGTTTAGCGCTGTAGACATTCCAGCTAAAGGTGCTGACAGCTAATTAAGTTGTCTTTTAATTAATGTTATTTTTCTAAGATATTATCTTGATAAGGGATAAATATTTGTTGTGAACATCTCATCATGTCTGCCAAACCTTATTGAGGCGCCATTTGTTGTTTACAAAGCAAGTATGAAGGACTCAAACAGAAGTGCATCAAGTTTGACAATCGGTTTGAAAGAATTCTCTAGAATCACTCGTCACTTTCTTAATTCTCATGTGTTGATCTGCCTCATTTGTCCAAAATTCCTGAAACAAGTTTGTTAACATTGGAAATGGGTTGAAATCATCTCGCGTCACCGGCTGATTTTCCCCCTAATTGTTTAAGAAAATAAAAACTTTCAGGACTCAGCATCACACAAAGTGACCAGTTCAGATCAGTCTGAGTCTTAGAATAAGAAAATAAATTAATTAAAGAAATCTTGTTTTCTCATAGTAAGTATTTGGTATAATAATGTGTCAGCCATCTGGTCCACTTTTCATACATATTTCTTCTCAGCTCAAACTGAAAAATCAACTAAACAAAAAAAAAAACAAACAAAAAAAAAAAAAAANAAAAAAAAAAAAAAAAAACCAGTTATCGGGGAAAAAAGAAAAAAAAGTCTAATAATCCAGTATGGATGGTGCTTGACAAGATTGTTTTAATTAGATATTTAAAAAAAAGACTTTAAAGATCAGAGAGGATGCAGAGTGAAAACTTTATAGAGAGTTTTAAACGCAGCATGTCCCATTGTTGCACATATCCTCCTATTATCTATTCAGAAGTCTCTCATGAGGCTGTTTGTTAACCAGGCAATTAGCAGGCCGTATTTGCTGGTTATCAGTTCCACAGTTGACACTCGGTCTCTTCAGTCTGTAAAGTATGAGGCAGTAAAATGCAAATGGGACCCGCATTCGGTCCCATAGCTCGTCCTTAACAAGGTGCGGTGGCAGCGACTATCAGGATCTGGGCAGAATTAGTCCTGGTGGATTCAAATGTCTAGATGCTATCAAACGCCATTTAATGGTAATGGAGGTCACAGAGGCAATTGGGGGAAATGGCGTGTGTATGTGTGTGAAAGGAACATTCTCTGTTGCCGAAAAAACACAGCACTAAGATAGCATCGCTAATTCTTCTGGCTCGGCACAAAAACAACACCAGGGAGAGAGAGAGAGAGAGAGAGAGAGAGAGAGAGAGAGAGAGAGAGAAAATACAACCAAAATGAAACAAGGAAAGTTTTTCTGCGACTTTCTCGAATGTCGCTCCAGATTTTGCCCTTCATCGTTCTTTCACAATGTCGCGCCCTCTCCGCTGCTATTTCTGACTGCCAGTGTGTGGATCTGGCTGGCTGAGATTTCATGCCAGTGTAAAAATTGGCTGAGGGTTTGGTTCAAATCAAATTGGACATAAGCACCCACAACACCATCTGTTAGGAAAAGGCAGTGGAGTGAAGGGCAAAAACGCTGCATTCAGATAAATGGATTTTCAATTTATTAAATTGTTGACTGACACCCTTGTAAATTTTCACTTTATGTGCTGCGGTCTATTCTTAGAACATCATATTTAATGGAAACATGTTGCTATACATCCATACAATCCCAAATGGCTAATATTAGAACAAGACATAAAAATTCCTGCTGCATCTGTTGTTTTTGTTCTTGCGGCTTCACCGCCACACATTTCTATCAGTGTAAATTAGATTCTGCTGCAGAGGGGAAAAAAAGACATTTGTCTTTTATATAGTTTCTAAAAAATTAATTTCACTTAGACAAAAATAAAGCTTCCACCCGAGCCCTTTCCCGTGTTTCCCATGTTAATCTTTCGGTGTTTTAGCAAGTGAGATTGTGTGTGTTAATGTGTGTATGCTTTATCATAACAGGTGTGTCGCCCCAAAATGCGTTTAGAGACGTGCCTGTGACTATCACATTATTACATTATTTTGGGGGGGGGGGNATTATTTTGGGGGGGGGGGACCATATGTCCCTCATGGCTTTACCCAGAAAGTTGAGATTGGTGTCACTTTGCAAGGTGGAACACAACAGTTTATGAAAAACTAAATATTAGTGACGACACTTGTGACTGTCAGAAGTTGATGTCATTGCAGCTTGGTGCCAAATATAAGCTGTGCCGATCTTAAGTCAGTGCTTGGGATTTTAGTTTGATTCTGTGTGTGTATGTGTTTGTGTGTGTGTTGGTGGCCTGTAGCCTGCCTAGGGGTCTGGGCGTTTATTAATAACTAAAGTTGGAGCAGCTTCTGAACTCGCTGTGGACACAGACACCAACCAGGGACTGTCTCTAAAACACAAACACACATACACACACACACACACACGCAGAGTCCATCAATCTTTCCTTCTCTTACTCTCTCATTGCGATCCTCTGCTTCGGTGGGAGAAAGGGAGCAAAGGGAGGGAAGCAGAAAGTAAGGAGGCACTAGAAGAGGAGGAGGAAAGGGATTTTCGTGTTTACACAGAGGCCTGGCCGCCGCAGCAACTGTTGCCAAGCGCCGTTCTCCCCAACAACAAGCTGGTAATTGGTACTTTTAGCGGCTAACCTTGCGGAGGTGGTGGTTTTAGGGAGGTTTGGACAAAAAGCTTTTTGATACATCTCTATCTATCCATCTCCTCTCTCAACCAGCGGTATAGCATCCTGTTTTTTAGACTGGAGACCCGTAATCTTGGCACGACCCTCTTAGCTTTGGAACGATTGGACTGTGTTTAGAAGGAATACATGAAAATGTGTCCAGACACATGGCCCAGCTCAACCAGACATGAATTGATCATCAAAATATCAACATCATCATTTCATAATGGAGAGCGTTGGCTTTGTCACTCAAAGGGATTAGCCCATGTGAAAAGCGAAAGCTCTGGTACCAAGAGGGTCTAAATAAGTGAAGAAAAATCTGCTTGTCTTCTATGAAGTTTCTCTGAACAATGATGGTCACGTTTCCAGCTTTTTTATTTTTCTGTGTGATAGTAAACGTGAGTCTGTCTGATGGATAAACAATTATAAAACGCTGTGTTGCTGCGAAAATAGTTGAAGTATTGAACAGGTGAAAGAATGTTGCTGTGTTACACGTTACAACAGGAAGTATTGTTAGCAGAGCCTGAAACTCCAGTATGTACAGAATGTGTGTGCGTGCATGTATGTGTGTGTTCACTAGCACAAGTCTCTCTCATTTCTTCTTCCTCCTTTGGTTCTGTCTGTCTCAACTTTTTTTTTTCCTCCCCTTATATTCCTTGACTTATTTCCTTCCTTTCCTTCTTTAACTCATCCTGGCAGGTGAAAAACTTGTATGTCCAATTTTGAGGATTTTCACTCGATAAAATAATTACGCATCATGAAAGGAACCAGTTTTCACCAAGAGCAATTTTTACTTTAGACACCTTTTGAGACAAATTGCTGCTGCTGAAACTTCTTTACTTTTACTTTATTATAAGTTTGCAAAGGCAGGAGTTTAACTTGTAACAAAAAAGAAAGAGAAAGACCTTTATGGCAGCTCTGTTACGCTTTCCAGTGATTTTTAATGCATTTATTACTGTCAGTTGCAATTATCTGAGTGTTGTTTGGAATCTAATCATTCGAACACACACTCTGTCACGGCCACAAGCGAATGGGTTTTCCCTGCAGAAGTCACACACACACCTCTCCTTCTTGCTCTCTCTCTGAAGCTCCTGAACTCCACCTCAGNGCAGAAGTCACACACACACCTCTCCTTCTTGCTCTCTCTCTGAAGCTCCTGAACTCCACCTCAGTGCTTCAGTGTTTCGGGGTGGCAGCCTTAGACAAACTCCACCAGTGCTTGTATAATTGGTTATTCAACACCGACCCCTGCTCGCTTTGGGAGGGGGGGGAAGGGAGGGGAGAGGAGAATGGAGGGGGGCTGCTGTAGTCTCCCCACGGATGCCAAGGCCCGAGTCAATGTGGAGTCTGTTTTTTGGGATATAAGGGCCAGCCTCGGGTCCCAAGCCAGGGCCCTTTCCTGTGGGCCCTCCTCCTCCTCGTTTCGTCGTCCTCCTCCTTCATCCTCCACCCTCCTCCAAACCCGGCTGGGCTTGGCGCTGGCACAGAGGCCCCTTTGTTGTGCACCCGAGGGTCCGGGTCCTCCCTCTCTCTCTGTTTCCACAGACTACCCCCTCGCCATCCCTCCCCTCCCCTTTCCTCTAAAGGTCTCCAGGCTTCACAAATATGAGATAATAGGAAAAATAGAGCTGGCCGCATGCGGTGACCCAGGGCAAAACGTCTGAGTGAAAAATAGAAAGTAAGTGAGAGAGCGCGAAGGGGGGGGAGAGAGAGAGAGAGAGAGAGAGAGAGAGAGAGAGAGAGAGAGAGACTGCATTGTTTGTGAGGCTGGTAAGAGGAAGCTGGACTGAGGTTGAGTCTCCTCCCTTCTCGCTCTCTCCAACAGCTTCTGAACCAAAAGCTCACTGTGGATCCAAAAGCCGAATGGGGTCTCACTCTAACAAACACACTCACGCACACACACACAGACACACACACACACACACACGCAGTCTCCTCTCGCTCGGCAGGTGGACAGGGTTGTTTTGGCTCGGCTGCAGGGCAGCAGCTTGACTCCATTTGAGCCAATGAGCCAAAATAATAGCCAATCATTCCAGAGTTATTGTCAGCGTTTTCTCCCTCTGCTTTTCCCAGAATCCCTCTCAGCTGCACGGACCAACGCACGATCGCAACATCACCGCTGAAGGAATTAATATGCTTTTACATGAACTATGAAATAAAACTCGTGTGCGCTGTAGCCAGGATGGCCAGGGCTCAAGACTCAGAAGTAAAAAGAATAATGTTTAATAATTATGTGCATACACAAAAAAAAAAACAAAAAAACAAAAACACAGACATGCTCATGCAGAAAAACGCGAGCATTTTCTCNCAAAAAAAAAAACAAAAAAACAAAAACACAGACATGCTCATGCAGAAAAACGCAAGCATTTTCTCACCAGGTATCCTCCCCTACCATCAGCTCCTAATAGCCCATCCTGCAAATATGTGGTCCACACCCCTGCGTGGGCACTGAGTTCCACCCGCTTACCTCACGTAACACACAAACAGACACACACACACACACACACAGATGTATAAGCTCTGCCAGCATTCCCTACGTCAGAAGAACAGGGAGTAGCTTCTCTGCTTTTCTTGGAAAGTATTGTGCTGTCCTCCTTTATTATGTGATTTCTGGCCTTAATTAGTAGGTAGATACTTGCTCCTTCTCCAAACGTCAAGCCAAGTTTCAGAAAACTCCTGAAAGATCACACAATGTTAAACACGGACGCATTTCCATCTCCCTTTTGCATTTGACTACGAAATAAGTTTTGCCACCTAAAAATTACAAAACAACCTTCCCGCGTTCAGAAAGCATTGTGATATTGGTGAAATTTTACATAACAAGAAATGATGGTATGTGTGTGTGTACGTGTGTGGACTCTGTGTTTATAGTGCGTCACTGTGAGCAGCTTGGGTTCATTCCTCATGGCGTTCGATCGACATCTCACTGAAAGTCGCAGCGTACCGAGAACTCAACTCCTCTCCTCTCTTCTCTTGACCGTTTCCTTCCATTTTGCCAACCGCTGCACAATGAATGAGCCTCTTGGCTTTTATTAATAGTTAAAGTGGTCCCAGCCTGTCACTGGGGACAATGGCTGCAGCCCTGTTAATAAATAAAAATAATAACTAGGAGATGGAGAGGGAGGCAGCGCAATGGAAAAAGAACAGGCGACGCTGCCATTTGTTGTTCCCTCTCACTTGTCAAAGCTCTTTGGCTTAAAAGCCTCTGTCATTGTTGATNAGAGAGAGAGAGAGAGAGAGAGAGAGAAAGAGGGAGCGCCAGGGGCTAATAGCACCTGATGGGGTGATGGTGAGACAGCTGTCACTGCAAAAAACACAGGAGCACTTTCTTTCTTTTTCTCCATGCTATTTCTTTATGTCCCTCTATCTCTTCGCCTGAGCAACACATTCTATCTCTCCTCCTCCTCCTCTTCCTCACTTCAAACCATGACTAGCCTATTCCCCCGAAGGCTGTGGCGGGTGCTGACAGTAAGCAATGATGCACTTTGGTGCCGACTAACTGACTGGCAGCGTCAAAACACCAGGACGGACGGGTCAGAATCCAAGGGCGGTGGGGATTTTGAAAAAANGTATACTGGCCTGAAGCTCAGCATTGAGCTTTTGCCATGTTCCTGTACTGTAAATGTAAGTGTGGGGGTGTTTGCGGTGAATGGCTGTGTGTGTATGTGTGTACGCGTGCATGCATGCATGTGTACCCATTGTGAGCAGTGGCGTGTGAATGCTCTGGTCGTACAGTCAGAAACATGGACCTGATTCAGGCCTCTTGGGAGGTTCTAGCACGCATACAGAGCACACACACACACACACGTTATGGTAGCACAAACGGCAGCGGCTTGCACACGTTTGTTCAGAAATTGCATGAGAGTAACTTGGACTGTTAGATGTTTGGGTTTTCCTCATTTGTGATCATGTGTGTATCATTGATGTGCCAGTTAAAGCCGGAAAAAGTCCAGGTGGATTCATTTGCTTCGTTCTTCCTCATCTGCACTCCTTCTCTCATTCCATACGAGAAAACAGAGAGAAAAGGAGGGGGAGGAGAGGAAGAAGTTTCAGGGAAGATTTGTTATCGAGTATGTGTTTGTGTCTGGAAAAGTGTTGAGCTGGTTTTTAGTCCTTCACTNATTAGCCACACATTGTACATCTCTCTTTGTGTGTGTGTGTGTGTGTGTGTGTTTACGAACCAAACGAGATGAACACTTTTTCTTAAATCACTCGTCATTTGAGTATGTGAAAAAAATAATCCAGGGGAGAATGAGAAAACATGAAAACAAACGTTTTGCCTGTCGTCATCTGCTGCCAGTATGTTTTTGTGTGTTTTATCTGTGTGTTCAATTATACTGAGTATAGTAAGTTTAAGGGTATGAGCTGTGCATGCATGTTCCTGTGTGTGTGTTGACTGGTAGTGTTAAACCTCTTTCCATACTCGTATCCCAAGTGGAGATGGCTCACAGTAAATAGAATTCTCTCTCTCTCTCTCTCTCTCTCTCTCTATCTTTTCANGAGATGGCTCACAGTAAATAGAATTCTCTCTCTCTCTCTCTCTCTCTCTCTCTATCTTTTCAATCTTCTTTTGTCTGACCATTTTCCCCTTCTCTCTTTGTTTGTGTCAATAATAGTCTGGGGTGACTGGGTTGATGGTTGTGTGCGTGCATGTTCGCTTCTTCCTGTGCACGTACGTGCACATTAAGAATCGAATCCCTGCATGTGTGTGCTCACTTGTTTGTGCATATGTGACTTTTTCCATTTCTCCCACTGTGTGTGTGTTCAAGTGTGACTACGTTCCTAGTTAGGGTGTTAATTAGTGATTTTGTTTGCGTGAGTGTGTGTGTGTGCAAGTACACGTACTGTGCAGGGGTTTGTGTGTGTAAGGGTCTGTGGAGTGTGTGTTGAAAACAAAGCACTAGCTGATAATGTGTCCATTGTGGCGGGTGCATTAAGGCCCTCTTTGTCTCAGGGCCCACAGGGCTAATGATTCTCTAGCAGCAGGTGAGAGGGAAAAAGCCTCTTTCTCTCTCTCTCTCTCTCTCCCTCCTTCTCACCCCCTCACTCTCTTGCTCTCTCCTCCACTTGTACCTCTCCCTCTCTTTATCTTATGTTCCCTCCCTCTCTCACTCTTTCCGTTTTGCTCTCTTGTTTTTGTTCCTCCAGATTTTCTCTCTTTCGATTATCAGCTCTCTCTCTCTTGCTCTCTCTCTCTCTCTCTCTCTCTCCTGCTGATGCGACCATTAGGCTGAGCTGCCGCTGCCTTTATTACAGCAAATGGACTTTAAATGAGCTTTATTGTCATGTTGGCCAGCCAACTGAATCCCTCTCTCTCTCTCTCTCTCTCCTCTGCCCCCCTCCTCCCCTCTCCCCTAAACAGAGGCCCCCAGCATTGAAAGGCTGTTATCAAAGGACTGGAAGGATAAACTTTTGGCCATGGGCTCAGGGCACATCGCAGAAATTAAAGGTACGGTACAAGTTAGATCATCTAAATTCTGACAGCACTAAACCGAGCCAAACGAAACTTTAAATTTAAACTCAGCAGAATTAAAACGAAGCAACGTCAACGGAGTCGCCTCCAACTGATCTAATATGACTAAACCGAAGTTTGGTTTAACACGTCACCCTCCGTTTGACCATCATGTCAAAAAGTCAATGACTTCTCTGTTCGCCCATCACCTCTGTGCTAATCTCAGCGTTAGCCACCCACTTTATTTGCGGTAATGCCAACTCCGCTTAACCTTTGAGAGAGAATGAGAGAGAGAGGCAGACAAAGGGCAGGAAGAGGAAGAAAAACAAAACTGATTTCAAGCAAGGGAACAAAGTGAACAAGGAAAAGAATAAGCGAGAAAGTGAAAGTAAGGGAAATGAGAGAATGAGAGAGAGAGAGACAGGTGAAAAAAAAAACAGGCTATTATTCCATATAACTCCAGGGCAAAGCTGTCGTTCTCCTCCAGTAATTGAGCTTCATTATGAAGCAAAGCAATATGTAATCAAAGAGCCTTGCACAGCGATGTGGCTGTGAGGGGAGGGGGGGGTCTCATTGATCAAACCCCCTTTTCCCAGATCCCGCTGTTCTGACATTTCTGTGTAGGGGCGTCCTGCTTCATGCACCACACACCAACAGCTGGGGGGCAATATGAGGCATGTATAGGAGTGGATGTGTGAACAGTGTGTCTACACGCTTGTAGAGACAGCGGCAGCGCATGTGCATGCCACTGTATGTAGCTACTGGTGTGCGTGTGTGAGAGAGCAGAGAGAGAGAAAACGAAAGAGAGATAGGCCTTCATGTACATTATGTGCACATGAAAGGGAACTTAGACAGTTGAAAATGTATTTTTTGATGGTGTGTATACGTGTGTGTGTGTGTGTGTGTGTGTACATACATATGTCATTTGTGAGCACATCCTTTGACTTCCCCCCCCCCGTTGAATTCCACTGAAGAGTGTTTTTGTGGGGAACAAAGTGATTCTGAGCCTCTATTTCCTGCTCTGTTGGCCTCATTGGTGAAAGACCCCATGCGGTTAATATACAAAAACACACACATACACACACACATGCACACATACACACACACACACACACACACACACACACACACACACACACACACACACACAGGTAGGCAATACTGTGAACAGGTTACGTAGCACTTCAGTATTAGTTGTCAAGGAAAGAAAGTGTTTCCCACACCTGAAGCAGGTATTCTTTGTGCTTTGAAGTTTCTTTTATGGAGTTGTTGTCTTGAATAACTATAATTACCATCAATAAAACAAACAGAAAAGTCAACTGCAAACTTATGGAATGCTTTGTAATGCATTCTAGCTAAAAGTCAAACAGGTTGACACTCCTCAACAAGCAGCTGGTATCTTATTGTTTCCAGCTTTCTCTCTATCAGTCATTTCTTGCTGTCATCTCTCCTTTGTTTTTGCATTTACATGGAAAGTATTTATTAGATAATCAGATTATGTCAACACTTAAACTCCAACGTTGATTTACAGCGGCATCTTTTTTTTTTTTTTTTTTTTNTTTTTTTTTTTTTTTTTTTTACTTTAGACTGGTTCAGTGGTGTAAAGTCAGTGTGTCCCATACATAGGCTTTACTTGGGCGGCCTGCCCAGGTAAACGAAGACCCGCCCAGGTTTCGCGGGATGACCCAGCATTAAAAACAATACAACTGTAACGCTACTGTCACACACACACACACACACACACACACTTACGCACACACAGCAAGAAGATGAACCACGACATGTACATTTCTATTTTTGTATATGTATATTTCTATTTAATAGAATAGGATCATGTCAGGGGGAGGGGGCTTGGATACACGGTGTGCCTGCCCACCGCCACAAGTACATTTTCAACCTGTGGGAAACACTGGAAGTAACACTACAATTTCTCAAGTACTCTTTTGGTACATTTGTAAGGAACTTCTGCAGCCTGAGTATTTATATTTTGCCTATTTTGAGAACGACTGAACTTTTTAGACAACGTAGTGAACAGTAGTAGTGACAACGTAGTTTTACCTCTTCTAAGATGAGTCAAATAAGAGGAAGGAAACACACTGCATCATGCTAGCAGACATGTAACTTGCAGAGGCTTCGCTTTAAGGCAACAAAACCACTTGTTTGAACTCACACAATCTATAAAGTGTGCTGTACACTTTCAGAGGGGCCATTTGTCACTTTGAAATACTTACTTTGAATATTTTGGATGCCAAAGTAGGTTTTGCTTCCAATGAATGAACCAGAGCACCGATTGTGTTTTTATGGAATCTATACATTAGATATAAATTAAGTTAGCACAGTTAGCGAGGATGAAGAAAAACTCCTTCTCAGTGGCAACAGTTAAAGTTTTTTGGGTTTTTTTTAACATGTAGAGATTTTAATGTGTTAAACAAAACTTACACATGGCTAAAGGACCATACCGATGATTATGCATGCCTGAGCCCAATAAACATACCCACATACATGCCACATAACCGCCAACCATCCTCCAAAACGCAAAACCGAATTTTCGTTTGTGTCACTTCTCCAAATCCCCTAATCTTTCAACATCAAATGTCCACCCCAAAAATTCAACATTTTCCTAACACTTACGCATGACTGCATGAAGAAGGCATAGTCATTCAACTTCTACGTAAAAGCAGTATAAAGACTGTAAATTCACAACAGTAAAAAGCAGTGAAGAGTAAGATGTTTTCTTGTAACTGAAGCTGTAGACAAATCATCTAAACTCCAGTTGTTGGAGAAATCAGGTTACAGCAAACCATGTAACCGCCTTTAATCAAGCCATTACCTTAATCTGCTTATTCATGATAAATTAGTTATGTGCATGTTAATATGCTGACTTCTTTAACCTGTGTTTTCCTCTCCTTCCTCACCTTCTCTTATCGCCCATGTCTTCCTCTCGCCCTCTTGCCTCACCCTCCCCTCCTTCCCCTCACTGAGGGGAGTTATCAATGCAGCCGAGGTCATTAATTAGCGCCGCGAACACAGTGACAAGTATTACATTGTTACAAATTGGTTAATTATGCCGTGTGCGCACGCGTGTGAGTAAGAGAGAGAGAGAGGTAGGGTGTTGGTTCGCCGGGTTCGCAGGTAAGCACAGGCTGCAGCGACCAGCCTGAGGAGGAATGTGTGTAAAGCGATGGAGGAAACCAGTTATCGATCCGCCTGCCTTCCTCGTAGCAGCTGAGGAAACAAGCGACGCCGGCTGATTTATGAGGCAAAAGGCTGAATTTCTGAAAGCAGAAACGTTGAGAAAGTGAGAGCAAACAAGCATCCACATAAGAGAGTTTCTACATCTCCTCTCAGTTAAAAAAAAAAAAACAAAAAACGTGTCTTCTTGGGTCCAAAAGCTCTGGGTCATTGATAAGAGATGGGAGCAGAGAGGGAACTGAGAACAGATAAAGGTTTTTATGCATCAAACCCTCACACAAACACACACTTGTCTATGCAGGTCGTCAGTTACCATGTCCTTCCTCAACACACACGTACACACACTCAAATTTGTGTCAAAAGAATTCCTCCCCAGTTATGCTCTGTGTGTGTGTGTGTGTGTGTATCCCCGACAAGAAAGACTCCTTTGATCCACCGTTTCACCTTTGCAACCCCCCCATCCTTTTTCTCTCTCTCTCTTTCTCTCTCTGTCTCCTTTTGCTTCACCCCCCTTGCCCCATTTCTCCCCCAACCCTTCACCTCCCATTTGAGCAGGCTAACATTTTAACACAAGGCTCTTTCTTGTCTTGGTCAGCTTTGGGTATACACACACACACACACACACACTCACACACACATTTCTCTCTTTCTCGTTTGACAAAGGTGGGTCTGTGAGTTAGGACAGCGGCGTGTTTATTTTTCCAGCGGCCAGCGCTCCCGACAGTTGCCTTTATTGTTCATTGTTGGCGGATGGATGGAGAGCGAGGGTGGGGTGGACGAGTGGGGTGTGTGTGTGTGTGTGTGTGTGGGTGGGGGGCTACCAACAGGGAGGACAAATGGATGGCTCTCACCTTCCCGAGTAGGTCAAAGAGCAGGTCAGTGGCCATGGCTCCTTGACTCCGTGCTTTCTCTCTCTCTCTCTCTCTCTCTCTCTCTCTCCNCCCCCCCCCTCCTTTCCTCTCTTCCTCTCTCTCTCTCTTTTTGGTTCCTCCCGTCATTTTGGTTTTTATGCTGCTACTCCTTGCCTCTGTTTTCCGACCCCTCTCTTTCTCCTTTTTCACCTCACTTTCTTCCTCATCTGGTTTGACTGGTGCAGGAATGTGGTCCTGTTAAAGGTAGCAGCTGAAGAACAATGGGTGATTGTGCCATGACACACACACACACACACACAAAACAAAGGCATGAAGGCAAACATCAGTACATATGAACAGACATGAGCACACACACTTGTACTGATTGTGCCTCCCTGTAACTACATCCTGTTGAATGATTTAGGCCTTGTGTGTGTGTGTTTGTGTGTGTGTAATTGTGTGTGTGTAATGGAGCTGGTATGTCAGGATTTAAGGGGTCAAGGGTCAGGCCATGCTAAATGTGAGCAGGAGGTTGGCTGACTGCAGAGTAAACACAGACCAGACCAACTCTTTCTCCCTCTCCTTCCCTCTCTCTTTCATACACACAGACACACACACACACACACTTGCAAATGCTCACAGACCGCTTAATGGCTGTAGACAGATCTCTAAATTTATCCCTAATTTATGACCAATCACATAAATTTAGGTGCTGTTTTAAGTTTTGGAAAGAAACATGGATTTCTGAGCTGGCAATAAAGGTAATGATGGATGTGTCAGAGTATCGCTCTGGGCCTTTTGTGCCCAGGAAAATGCCTCAACATCTGGTTTAACACCCCCGCAACCACAAAAACACACACACACACGAGGCACAAATGCTCCTTCCGTTAACAAAGCCCCTCCTACCGTCAGAAGCCCCTAACCGGTCATATATTTAGTTGACCAACAAGCCATGGATAGCTTTAAACTCCCATGTTGTCCTTTACCTCTTCATTCCTCAGCTGCATGCCCTTTCACCTCTCACCCCGCAACCCTTTCTGGCCCCAAGACAGCCGTGAAAATCACTCAAAGAGGAAGAATATGCCATGAAATCGCTGCTTCGTCCATTAGTTCCAACGTCGTCTTCTTTTTATTTCTTTCACATTGCCTCTGTTCAGGCTGCAGAAGACCTTTCCTAATCAAACTATGCATGATACGACAACCTGTGCATGAACCTGCAGGGGGGAAACTAAATCTAAAGTACGTCATTTTTTTTTTTTTTATATGGATCAACTTAAAGCGATTACCAAAGCCTGTAAACTGCTAAAACGTTTTCAGGTGAAAAGCAAGCAAAAACATTTTAACACTTTATATAATGTGTTTAAGTACAAGATACTTGCATCTATCCAGGTCTGACAAAATATATAGAACCAAATAACAATGGAAGTACCACTGTTACTAAAAGTGTGTGGTGCTTTAATGGAGGCTCGGTGTGGATTGAACGGTTTCTCCTGCAAATGAAGCTCAGGTTGAAGAAGTTATGGTCGCTCTCGCATACCTTCACAGAGCCCTTGAAAGGGTGGCTGGCAGCCGCACTGAAAGGTATTTTTACGTAAAGGGATCAACTGGGTTTTAAAACGGCTTGAAATAATCCGTTTGATTTATGACGAGAGCCCTGTATTTGGAAAGAAAACCTCACTTATTCTATTTTCTAAATGAAGGTCTGAATAAGGATTCGGCGATGAAGTAGAGCGCAGATGCTTTTTTTTTTTGTTTTGTTTTGTTTTTTACCATCGGGCTATGATCTGATTGACGTGATTGGGATCTTTTTGATGCAAACAGCGAGCAGCGCTTGTATTGTCTGGAAGACTGGAAGACTGCGCTCGAGAAAAAAGAAAGTGCCTTTGAGAAATCAACTCCTAATGGTTTCCAACTCCCTCACTTTTTCTGCATGCAAAATCTTTAGCACATACAGTTTGTGAGCTGCTAGACTTCTCAGTCATCCTTTTAAAGGACCATACCACCCATTTTGCGTGTTTGACCCTAATATATTCAATTTTCATACACATAAGGTTACTGACAATCATTTCCCAAAGGATAAAACTGTATTTCAGCTTTCCTGATATTTTGCAAAACCTCTTAAGCGTAATAAAAAGTGTGGAGTGAACGTATGTCTCCACTGGGGAATACAGTCCCAAAAGAAGACCTGCGTTTATCAAAAAATTTAAACGACAGTGACTTCATAATTTTGCGTAACTATTACCAGGCGAAATGTCGATTTTTAAGGTGGCTGTATCGCTTGAATATTTGATTTTAAAAGATTAAACTTAAAAAAAAAAAAGCCTGAATACACGTCTTGTTCACGATGATGGATTACCTATCCCAAGAACATTTCAAGTATCAACAAGTTGATTTTAATAGCGTACCAGAATGAATTGAAACCAATGGCAGTCTGGAAAGTAGGAAAAAAAATTTTAACTCACCGTTCTAGTAGTATGCTTTGTGAAGTGATTGTCAGTAACCTTACGTGTATGAAAAATTAATATATTAGGCTCAAACATGTAAAATGGGTGGTATGGTCCCTTAAAGATCTGTCATAGTGTAACCTCAACTGAGTCTTTCTTCAAAGGGCTACAATCTCACCTTTGACCNACCCCAGACAGCCTGGCGGAAAAAGAGCGGCAGCTTATGGGCATGATCGGCCAGCTGAGCAGCCTGAGGGAGCAGCTCCTGGCGGCCCACGAGGAGCAGAAGAAGCTGGCTGCCTCGCAGATGGAGAAGCAGAGGCAGCAGATGGAGCTGGCCAAGCAGCAGCAGGATCAGGTACAGGTCCACGCTGCACATGAAGGCTTTCATTCTTAAATCCCCAGGAAAAATAATCGGCCGTTTCTTTTGTGTGTGTGTGTGCGCGTGTGTGTGTGTGTGTGTGCAGACATGCACATGTACACACACACGTGCAGCATATAAACACACCAGAGACCCTGAATGGTCGCAAGTCATCAGATAGGGTTTTCAAATTTGGAATAGAAGGCGGGCTAAAATACATGGCTAAAAAAAAAAAAAAAAAAAAAAAAAGCACATTGGGTCCCTTTCTGCCATTCTCACATTCATGCACACATAATAACACACCACACACACACAGCACAAATGTTCACACAGCCAGGGGAGTGTGCCTTGGCAGCTTGAACATGGGGGCATTGCGCAGGAATGAGCTGAGGGTATGTTATCATGAAGCAGATGTAGCTGAGACATACGCATGTGCACAGTGTGTGTGTGTGTGTGTGTGTGTGCCACATTTTCATTCTCAACCCAACCTTTCCAGAAGCTAAAAGCACAACAATGAGGAAACCCTTCTCTATGCAAATATTCAGCACACATGCACACACACACACACACACACATGATGGAAACACATAGCATTGCATTTTGCTGCATCCTTCACCACAGAAACCACGGTACTTTACTCAGAACTATTTATGTCCAAAATGCCACATTTTCAGAAGCTATAAAAGACAGATTATCTTAACTATCACGTTTGTGTCCATCCAAAGCAGGCCAGTAGGATTTTATAACTACGATAGAACAGAATTCCATATAATATTGGTTATAAGCCTGTAATCCTTTAAATCTAAAAGCTACTGGAGTTGAAAATTACACAAAACTCAAAATGTTTCCATAAAACAGGTTCACACAGACATATGATCTGTTTCAGTTAGAAGTGGTCAGCTCATAAACTATACTGTAATAACACCATCAACCACCTGACCAGAGAGACAGAGCATTGACCTGTGTGTGTTGTTATTACTACACTACATGACTGTGTTAGTGTGACATTGTCATCCACTTGGCTCAGACCAGATGAGATCAGATCTTTAATATTTAATAGCAGGACATCGATCCTCTGGCATGCAACTGGGGCCTCAGAGACCTGCAGATGTGTCGCATCTCCCATTAGGCCCTGCACACACACACACCGAAAACACAAATGCCCACTCACACACACCACTTCCATTCTAACAATGTGTCATCTACCTTCAGATTGCTCGGCAACAGCAGCAGCTTCTGCAGCAGCAACACAAAATCAACCTCCTGCAGCAACAAATCCAGGTGAGGCCAGTTCCTGTGTGTGTGTGTGTGTGTGTGTGTGTGTGTGTGTGTGCGTGCGTGCGTGTGTGTGTGCGCGCGCACACTTATGTCTTTATGTGCCTAGGTGTGTTTTCATTCAAAGGCCATTTTGTGCTGACTGTGATTGTGACCGTTTGGTTTTCTTTACTGAAAATCAGCCTTCAGACTTCAGGGTCTGATTCAATTTTGACTTCCTCTTCTAACACACACACACACACACACACATACAGAATTTAATTGCTAAACAGTAGTTATTAATCTGTTTGGGGAAACTTCAACAGCAGTCATAGTATTCTGGTTATTCTGCATGTTACTATATTCATCCAGGTAGTGAATTGGGACATGCTGGTGTTAATTCCTTTATGCCTGTGAGTGATTGTTGAGGTGTTTACATACACACGGAGCAGCAGATTGCCTATGTTCTGCAACGGCAACATTTGTTGCACAAGTCCAGCCCGGGCACCTCAGCCAACGAAGAATCCCAGAGCAGATGGGAAGGCAGAAAAGTTTAAATCAGTTCATTTTTTTTTCTCCATGGTTCGTTTTGTAGCCAATAAAAAAAAAAAAAAATTACGTGCATACTGTACTGTTTCATGTCATGCTGCAGTTTTATCAGTGTTATGTAATTTTGCAGCGCAGTTGCATATTGGAAACAATGGTAATTTTCTCGCTGCCTCGCCTTCTCTCTGCATACTATATGTAATTGAAAATAATCCTTTCAAACAAATAGCGTTTTAAAGATGTCAGACCGTATCAATGTCTTTCTGGGCCTGTGCCGGTTATCTGTGTTGTGTCATCAACATGAGGTTAAACTGGTTGTGTTTGTTGAGAGTTGGTACAGTGGAAGAGATCATGCTTTGCTTTCTTCGTTTTAGATGAGGAAGAATTGACTTTTTCTTTTTTAGTCAATCACATGAAATCCACGGACGATGTCTTCTCTGTGAAATTATAAATTCTTATTTTGAGCAGCATTGTTACGGCTAAGATGTTAAACAGATCTGAATACGTAGTACAGTGTCCATTCAACGACTTAAATGTTAACTTAACACACACAGAAGTGATTAGCTAAGCCTAACCTTGTAAAGAAACTGAAAGAAAAAAAAAACACTCCTTTAAATGTAGAGCTGTGTCTTAAGCTCCAGAGAAAATGGTGGGGTAAATGTGACACTTCAAAAAATGGAAGTATTATCCTTTTGGGTGCTACACTGGAGCCTCTATTCTGCTGCAGGTGGCTTGGAACGAATAGCCCAGGCCTTTGTAAAGGCAGATGACACTGAATTTTGAGCTAAGAAAGCCAGGCTTTGTATCATAAAGAGACACCCTGTCCAAAAAGGAACACACACATTCCCTTTCCCCTCTAGAGTTTAGCCATGCGCAGTGTGTGTGATAAGAGACCTTGTGATAGCATGTGTGTGTGGACATGTGTCTGTGTGTGTCCACGGTTCTGTGCAAAGCAGCTGTGTTTATTTGCTTTGTATGTGCACATTTGTGCAAGTTAGATTCAAAATTGTTCACGTTTTGTCTATCTGACAAGCAAGAGAACATGTTTGTTTCTGAGAATGTCTGCGCGTGTGCGTACTTCCTCATGTGTGTTTACGTGCATGCACTCACAGCAGCTGTGTGTGTTAAGCTATAAACACGTCCGTTCATGATTCACTCCCTCACAACCCCGTTGAGACAAAGCTCTCTTTTCCCATGACTTTGCAACCTTTTCCCAAACAAGCGTCTCTCCATTGAACGGACCCAACAATAGTTTCTCACAAGCAGGGGCAGCTGTAGGCAGCCTCGTTAAGAGACGAGCACAATCGCAGGGGCTCATCGCAGGAACACCAAACACACACGATCATGTGCACACGCATCAAAGTACGCACAAACATGTCTGTGCAAAATATATGCCTTCGTTCACACACATGTCTCGTGCAGGTACAACGCTGCATGCTCGCATGACGGTCAAACGTGCACACTCATCATCAAAGACTTGGTCAAGAAATACGCTGCTTAATCATTCATGAAGAGATTGTCCACACAATCCCACAATACAATGGCCTGCCAGAGAGAGGCTGCCAGGTTCTGTGTGTGTGTGTGNGTGTGTGTGTGTGTGTGTGTGTGTGTGTGTGTGTGTGTGTGTGTGTTTTTGTCTGTATGATAAGCCCCTTGTGATTGCATTTCCCCCTAACCAGCCTGAGTTCAGCTGTCCCTTCTTGTGTGTGTGCATGTGTGTGTATCTGTGCTCCACTGCATCCTTGGCTTTGTTTGGCCGAAACCTCCAAAGGCCTGTGAAGAATGCTTTCAGCCGTCCACTTGGAAGAGGTGGTGAAATGAAATGAATAATCAAGCTCATGAAAAAGAGAAGCGAGTGACACACACAGCTCATGAAAGGAGGACAAATTATTTATTGTCCTCGTGTCCAGTTCCTGTTGTTTTTCTCACCCTGAAACCCAATTTGAGCTGCTGATACGTGTGTTGCTGTTTAGACATACGGCGACTGGCTGACACAAATAAGTTTTTGCCTGTGCAAAACATATGCTGGCTATATGCTAACCTGATTTCCTGACCCTAAATTATCCTTAACATTATTACAAGAACCTTACAATAGAATAACCAAACAAGAACACAAATACACACATGGATGCACACACAAGCACCACACACACACACACACACACACACACCTCCAGCTAGGGGCCTTCTTGTTAAGCTAAAGGAGGTGAGCACATTTCCTCAAACTTTGCTTTGCCTTCTCGCTCGTTTTCTCTCGTTCTAATTAAACAACTTGTCTCCAAGGCTCCCTGCAGTGTTGCCGGGGACGACTGTTGCCGTCGCGCAGCAAAGCACAGTAGGGATGAAAGGAGCTCACCCACTGAGCAGCTCAGGGCTTACCTAGAGAACAGGCACACACTCGTATTTTCATCGAGTCGAGGCGACGCGCATACACACAATGAATATTGAAACAGAGGGATGAGGGGACAAGAGTGTGTCCTGCCTAATGAATCAAAGCTCACTCAACCAAAACACACTTGTAGTGACCGTCGAGCATGTGCAGCGTCCATTTCTGCATGCTGCTTTTCTTCTCATCAAGACTCTGCTTCCCTGTATGTGGGAGACAGAAGTAGAAAAGGTACAAAAGAATGAGAGAAGATGAGTAAAGCCACCTGACGTTTTGACTGCTTTAAGAGGCGGCCAGACGCGCCGGCGGCAGCAGCTAACAAGCTTTCTATTAAGAGTTACATAGGTAACTCAATCACACACACAGACACACACCTCCAAATGTATACCCTGCACACACTAACTCAGTCACAAGCTCAGACTGTGTTCACATTAAATGTTGTTAGCTCTGTGAGAGATGAAGGGCCAAACAAAGCAAATACACCAGAAAGCATGCTGTCTGTCTGTCTCTCTCTCTCTTTCTCACACACACACACACACCTCACAAACATACACCCTTTCACACACACCAGCACCTCTGCATAGGAGCGGCTAATCCAATTGCCTGTGTAATTGTTTAATCGCTCCCATTACACCACAACCAGTGTAATTTATGTTTTCCTTGCACTGTATGTGTCGATGTGCACGTACACACACGCTGGACCACAACCAACCACTTGTATTTCCACCGAGACCCACCCTCTCTCTCTCCTGTGCGCACCCACACACACACTGACGTACCTTTGTGTGTGTTTGTCCGTGCCGATATGTGCACGTGTACTGTACGTGCACTGGCTTGCTTAGCCTGTGGCCCCGACGTGCACAAAAGGCTGCTTTCTAATAGCCCCGTCCACAGTCAGCTAATGGGCTACACGCTAATATTCAAAAGCCACCTCTCTCTCCCTCTCTCCAAATTAATTATTGGTTCTATCGCTCGCGTGTCCCCTCTTCAGCAATAGGTCACGCAGGTCGTGCATTAATTGTCAGAGCATATGGTCGCCAACAGATTTTAGCTGTGGGACTCGCACTTTAGCGGGGGCTATTTTTTCGCAGCGCTCAGATGCGAGCCATATTGTGCGGCGCTGGCAGCTATTGTTCGGCGCATTAACTTCATAGAGCTAATTACTCCCCAATAATAACTTTACCTTGGAGTTTTTAGTGCGCCGCGTGCCAACCAACCTGTTTCGCACCCCATATGTTAATTAGCGGCCACATCTTCATTATGCCGCAGCGGCGCTTTAAGTTCAAGCTGTGCCGCCTGGCGCGTGGTGAACGCAGCCTGGATTTGTTGCCAATTATCCACTCTTGCTCCCCTCTCTCTCTCTCTCTCTCTCTCTCTTGTTCATTCTGTTCTCTCTATCTGCTGTTTATTTCCTGAGAAGTTCCCTTGCCAAGGTGAATCATTGAATTCTCTGCTATTCTTTTAAACCTGCATTCTATCTCTCCGTCCTCCGTGCACCTGTAAAAGTTCCGATGAGAAAGTTTCAGGCGGTTTGTACATACATGATTTTTGTTTTTCCCGTTCAGAGCACTTTTCTTTGTTCTTTTGCATTTCGTTATCACTGATTAGAGGAATATTTCACGAGTTTCCGTTTATTTCAGGTTTCTTTTTTTTTGGGGGGGGGAGTGTAGATGAAAGNAATATTTCACGAGTTTCCGTTTATTTCAGGTTTCTTTTTTTTTGGGGGGGGGAGTGTAGATGAAAGCACAGCCTCATTCTGCACGTCGGCAGCTTACGGTGCAAGTGTGATGTTTCGTTTGTGTGTATTGTAGGTTTTCATGTTCGCTTTGGGTCCGACGTGAAAAGGAAACAGGAGTGTGTTATTCTCTAAAGCGCTGCTGTGTCAGATGTCCCTTTTCCTTTATGTGGGATCTGGAGATTGTCTGATAGATCTGCCCTCCGTCTCTATTTCCCTCTCAACTTTCTCTCACTCTCACTCTCTGATTTGAGAGAACTGAGTTTGCGCTCTCCCTCTCCTTCCTTCCTCTCCGTTTCAAAGTTAACGATCGCGACGAGGAACACATTCTGCTCATAATCCAGCTTTAAAGTGTAGACATCGCACCTACAATGTAAGGACAAATGTAAGACTACGCCATAGTGGAGTGGGAAAATGAATTTTAATTGGGAAAGGATGTACAGGTGGTCTCAATTCAAGGATCTAATCCACATTTTTGTCAATGAGGCCTTTTGGAGGTCAGTTTGGGTGTTGATATGCACATGTGAGTCACTGGTGCTGCTCATCATCCCAACAGCTGTCACCCACACAGCCAGAAACTACTCTGAAACTAATACAACAGCAACATATGGGAGGGAGTGTTTGTCCACAAACCATCCTCTCTTGTTCTTTCACAGTGTTTGTCTTTCACCACCACCTTTCTGCGGATTTCTCTGACAAATATAGTTTTTCCCCTCATCTCTTGATCGTTTTGTCCTATTGTGGAGACTTTGTGAACGAGAAAGAAGGAGAAAGAGAATCTTCTGTGATATCGTCTTTACATAACGAAGGAAAGGAAGGCCATGGTGTATGAAGTAAAGCTCCAGTGTGTATCTCCTCTCCTTTCCTCTCCTCCACGGTACATTACACTATTGGTAGCCAGCTCCACTCCAGCATATGTCCAATTAGGCCTGAAAGGCAAAGCGGAACTGTTCTGTCTGTGATTTGTCCCTGCGGGGGTCTTGTCCGAGCATCGTGCTGGAATGCCTCTCCCTTCTGATCGCGTGGTGCAGGAGGCGCGGCGGTTTTATGGTTAACCAAAATGGAGGAGTAATTATTGTTTTCAGTGGAAGGGGGA
Organism: Lucifuga dentata; assembly: GCA_014773175.1. NCBI lineage: Eukaryota > Metazoa > Chordata > Actinopteri > Ophidiiformes > Bythitidae > Lucifuga > Lucifuga dentata. The sequence continues at coordinate 241,639 of VXCM01000101.1, read as the reverse complement.
AACGGGAGCCGCTTGAAGAGAGCGCTCATCCTCCTGCGCTGTGATGGTTTGATTACAGTGCTGCTGCATGCCGACACACACAGGAGCAGTTGGAGGCAGAGGAGGAGAGACAGACACACACACACACACTTGCACAGGTATTATCATACACGCTCCCAGGGAAACTTGAGTACACACATGCAGGCAGAGAAAAGCTAGAACCACCAACACAAGGCATCTCTCTCTCTCTCTCTCTCTCTCTCTCTCTCTCTCCTTTCTTTTCTTTTCTCCTCTCTCTACCTGTCAGTCTTATCCTATTTTGCTCTCTTTGAAGCACTTACCACTTCAAGTGCCCACATCACCGACATATTACCCGATTGTAAGGTGCCACGACTACATCCTTATGATTGCATGGCCATTTCCATCATTTTGGATCAATTTTCCACATCAAACAGCTTTTCTCTGCCATTATCCTATTCAGCCTTTCTGCCCTCTTGGCAAAATGAGAGCGAGAGAGAGAGATGAGAGAAGTGAGTGAGAGAGAGAGAGAGAGAGGTGAAGGGGTGTAAAGAGGAATGGAGGGACATCCCAGCCAGACATTCTTTGAAACAGAATGCTCAATTCTACAATCCTTACCAAGGAATTTGTTTCATTCCAATTTTGGTTATTCATTTTGCAAGCTGCTCTTACTTAAAATTTTGCTGTTTATTAGTTTTAGTCCATCCAAAATGCAATACACATAATTGAGATTTCGTCTCCTGAAGGTCAGTAGCAGACGAGAATATTGTTGAGTTCCCAGAATTTAGTTTATTATAGACCAGAACGTAAAGTAAAATAAACCGAGAAGCGCTGAACAGCTTTTTAAAAAAAAAAAAAGTGACTAAAAAGTCCCAGAGGTAGAATTGCCCAATTACTGGTGGCAGCGCTGCTCCTTTCTACAACACAAACTTGCATCATCCACCTCAATTCATTCTGATATTTCAATTCAAAAATTTTATTGAAGAAATTTACTGCAAAAAAACTGTTCATGATGTCTGATTGATGTTTAAATCTGGCGTTGTGGTCGGGAGAATGTGCAGATTTTTGTTGTCGTGCCTCTGCTCCACTACAAAATAATAAAATAAAAAAACAAAATGATGGCGGGTGAAAAGACCACGCTTTATGTTTGATCAAGAGTAAATGACAGAAATGGCACATGAGGTGGGAAGAACAAGAAAATACAATAATAGATCCAGAGATAAAGAGCACTTTTGATTAAGCAATATTGTTGTGGCCTTCATAAAATGTTTGCCAGTCGTCGATGAAAACACACTGTTTTGTGTTTTCTTCTTCCGTCTTTTTGGAAAGGCACCTAATGTAAATGTGCGGTTCTGGGCTCCTTCCCTCATTTTATATTTCTGGTTTGATTACACTCGCTGTGCTTCAGATTTAAAAGCTAAATAAGATAACAGCATCCTTATTTTTCTCCTTCTCCTCTCACCTTTCTGCCACTCTTGCTCTCTCTCCCTTCTTCCTCACTTCCTATCCTCATCTTCTATCTTTCCTCTAAAACTGTCAGTCAGTCCATCACACACAAGTCTTTGTGTGTTGTTTTTGGCAGAATGCTGTTTAGTGCAACCATCTGTCTCCTACTTCTCTCTCTCTCTCTCTCGCTCTCTCTCTCTCTCCTTCTCTCTCTCTCTTGCATCTCNCTACTTCTCTCTCTCTCTCTCTCGCTCTCTCTCTCTCTCCTTCTCTCTCTCTCTTGCATCTCCCTCTCCTCTCTTCCCTGCCAAAGCCACCCATCAGAGCTTTTTCTGCTTCTCCTTTTAAAATCCTGGAAAACCTTGTGAAGTCATATGGCTTGCTGCCGACAAGCATGAGTGTGTGTATTTGTGTGTGCGCGCGTGTGTGTGGGGGGGGGTGTTCTGACGTAGGGAAGAGGGAGAGAAAAACCTTTGTCCAAAAAAAAAAAGGAAAAGCCAGCTGTTGTGAGAGTGTAGTGAACTGTACTCATGACTTATCTTTATCTTTGAATTGAGAGAGAGAGTGAGAGAGAGAGATAGACATGCATTTATATGCAGACATGTCGTGCGTGTTTCAGCAGTATCAGCTTAATGTGTGGAGATCAACCTGAATGCATGTTTTTGTGAGACAATATGATGCAAGTGGGATGTAACTAACTGCTGTCACAAAGAGTGTGTTCTGGGATCGATTACACACACAAAAATTCTATAACTGCATATGTTGCTATTTTTAGAAGCTATGTAGCTCCGGTGGATGTACAGAGTACTTGAATAAATGTGTTTCATGAGGTATGATGCAGATGTCTGAGTGAAAACTTGATGCTCAGTATGAAATTATCTGAAAAAAATAAACATATGTAACAAATAACCATCCTGTTTATATTTCATTCCACCTCCCTCCCCGTCATCTTCCTCCTCCCCNCCCCCCCCCCCCTTCTCTCCCTCCTTCATCAGCAGGTCCAGGGCCAGCTCCCTCCCTTGATGATTCCAGTCTTTCCTCCAGACCAGAGGACTCTGGCGGCGGCTGCAGCCCAGCAAGGCTTCCTCATGCCCCCTGGCTTCAACTACAAGCCTGGCTGCAGTAAGTCATGACACACACACATACACCGAAATCAATGCAATGTGCACAAATCCACCATTCTAAGTGGCAGCAGAGTTGTGCGTGATGTGTCCGATTTTTTTTAACAGGCAAGGTAGAAAGCGATGGTTTAATATTCAGGAACAGAATCAGACCTTTTGCCCCCTACACACACAAAAAAGCGTTTCCCAAAAGATGAGCTCGCCCCTACAATAACATCCCTCTCTTAATAGAAGAACCAGTCCAAATACAACCTTCCTGTTTATTCTCCATCTATCTATCTCTCCCCCGTCGCTGGCTCAGTCCGCTTGGCTCCTTCCTTTTGTCTTGTCTATTTTTTGATGTATAAAAGCAGCAAAAATCAGACACAGGACTTTTTTTTTTTTTAAG
>VXCM01000101.1:73346-233485 GCA_014773175.1 Lucifuga dentata | reverse complement strand
TGCTATTAAAATCAACTTGTTGATACTTGAAACGTTCTTGGGATAGGTAATCCATCATCACAAACGAGACGTGTATTCAGGTTTTTTCAAAGTTTCGAAATTTTAGTGTTTAAGCGCAATAAAAAGCACGGAGTGAATGTATGTCTCCAAAATTCCATAGTCCCAAAAGAAGATCTGTGTTTATTGAAAAATTTAAATGACCATGACTTCATAATTTTGCATAACTATTAGCAGGCAAAACATCAATTTTTCAGATGGGTGTATCTCTTTAATATTTGATTTTGAAAGATTAAGAGATATTGCAAAATATCAGGAAAGCTGAAATACAGTTTTATCNTAATATTTGATTTTGAAAGATTAAGAGATATTGCAAAATATCAGGAAAGCTGAAATACAGTTTTATCATTTGGGAAATGGTTGTCAGTAATGTAACATGTATGAAAATTGAAGATATTAGGCTGAAACATGCTAAATGATGGGATGGTCCTTTAATTTTCATAACATACTGACATGAATATAAAAAAGTAAGAAAATGCATTTGTTAATGTGAAACTATTTTCTGGCTGAAAATGTTGGCATGGGTATTTTTTTTTAATTGTTGAAATGCGTTCAGGGATTTTGTCTATTTTTGAGATTAGATTTAAAACTTTTGAGGCAAAGCTTTATTGATATGTTGTTTGTGGACTGCGACATGGATGAAAAAAAATACAGGAAAGGCGTCTGGAAGCCTTCTGAAAATTACCTGGAATCTTTCAGTTGAAGTGGTCAGACCGACATACTGTAAATCTGCTCCTGTTTGAGAAGTGGTTGGCTTGTTTGTTCTGCTAACATGTCACATATCTGGAAGCAAAATAGTGAAGGAGCAAGATAGCAAAAAGATGACAGGGAGGGAGAGAGAGAGGGAGAAATAAAAAGAGGTAAATTTAAAAAAAATGAGCCAACATCTGTTCTCCTACTTAAGGGGGATGAGTCTCACTTTGCTTCTTTTTCTGTCTGCATATTCAGAATAAGTGGTCTATCGCCTGCTAATCCTGACCCCCATCTACTCCGAGCACACTCGCTCACACACACATCCGTGCACAAATACACATCTAGACCTCACATACCTCCACTCATATCCACGTGGGCTTTTGGGGGGCCCCTACCCAGGGGTTAAGAGCTTGTGAGGGCATCCTCTCTATTGCCTGAAACACATTAATCTCAAGTTTGGAGCTCAGCTTTGGCGCGGGCTGCGCTTGGCCCCCTTTCACCCCAACACACATTATCATAAAATATGACGCACATCCACACACGCGCGTGTGCAGAAAGACGCGTCTGAGGAAAACAGCTGCACTGACACATGTTTTCATGTGTATTAATAGGAGAGAGAGAGAGAGAACATCTTTTTCACTTAACTGCCACTGGAGGATGATGGGGAAAATAGGGGTTAAAGGTCAGACAGACTGTGTGTAGTACATTTGCACCTGTCAAGCAAACGTGTAGCATAGTCCCATATACTCCACACTGCTGGGAGAAAAGAATAACCGTGTGATTCTACCTCGGAGGAAGACCCTGCTGTCGCCACCGATTTCATTACTGTGTGTGTGTGCTCACCTGCGTGTCTGTGTGTATCTCTGCTTGTCTGCATATTTAAGTGTGTAGCCCTAGAATAATGTCCTCCGTGTGATCATCACCACTTAAATCTAGCCCTCCATATGTTTGACCGTGTTCAGATTCTCTCAAAACCTCCCATTGAAAGGCTTTGCCCTCCTTGCTTTGGACATTTTATTTGCAGGAAGGGGTGAGAGGACAGAAGCAGTGCTAAAACACACACACACACACAAATACACACTGAGATTAAGGCTTTGTCAGATAGAAACAGATTTGCCGTGGCTAACACAAGTACAGATGTCTCAGTGCAGATGGATTTCCTTTGGGATCGTCTCTGTGCCCTCATTCGATGAGGTGTTTCTGTCGCTGAGACAAGACGTGACAGCGACCTCAGCCTTAAGTTACCACAGCAAATGCCCACCACACACGCGCACACACACGAGCAGAAAACAAAAGACTCTCAGATAATGTAAACAGTAAACACACACTCCTGCATTCAAGAGTGCATGAAAACATGGCAATTACTGATATTTCACATGTGGACATTTAAACATGCATGCACACACATACTCACACATGAATACATGCAAAAGCACTGTGTGTAGTGTAACTGCATAAGACATGCATATGCAGTGAGGTTGTTAACTGCACACATGCGTGCATGCACACAGTGCACACTGAAATATGCAACGATGCAATAGGATAACAACCAAAATCTAGATTTTTCAGGAACTACAACACAGCCATGTTGATAGCAGCAAAACAATACATTTGACAGTAGTTTTGGAAATGTTCTATAATCTTAATAAATTAAAGAATTTTCTCCAAAGCAGTAATAAGAGAAGGAAATTTTATGTTGTCCAGGTCATGACCTTTGGTGCCTGAATGACACAAACACAACATCACTCTGAAAATGTTGAAGCTGTACTCATCACCTTTGCAGCTGGCAGACACAAGAGAGAGACAGGCAATTTCTATCAAAAAAAAAAAAAAAANAAAAAAAAAAAAAAAAAGAAGAGGACATGACTCATTTAAAATTTATTTTTTATGAATATAGCAAGTTTCCATCACGAATGAAGGATGTTAACTGCCTCCTCTAGTGTGATTGGTTGGTTTGTGAAGAGCGTTCTTGAAACCGTCAAGCACAGTGGCTCTTTGCTAAATCACTTTACACTTTGGCCTCGTGAAAAAAAAAAAAAANAAAAAAAAAAAAAGCGATCCAACTCTGAAAAGAAGATGCTGGTGCTCATTCACTATATGGAGACAGCCGGCACTCTAACAGCCGACAAAAGGCAACGGCTCCCCTGAAAACACACCTGGCGGACCAAACTCATCAGCTTCTCTTTGGCCATATCTCCTTTGTGATCGGTACAGATGTAACAAGGGAAATCAATGAATTGTAATGGCTCATGCCTTTCATATACATTCATCTTGTAAGTAAACACAGTACACACAGAGAAAGACGCTTTCAGCCGCATGGCCTCGAGTAAGTGCAGTTCTTAGAAGAAAAAAAAATGTATTAATCTCTCAATGATTTAAAGCTCTTTCTCTCGACATCATCCAAAGAAATCAACAGAGCGGCTCTTAGCTGGGTGTAATAGTCGATAGGGGCTTAGTGCAGAATCCTCCACAGAAGGTTTTCCAGGCAACAGAGGCTTTACTGTGCACAAAGTTGGCATGTAGCATCTTAATCTGGGAGATGAGTGTTACAATGTGCATTAGAGCGTGTTAATCTGGCTCCCTATTGACCTTTGATATCATTTATGTATCATCCGCATCACACAAATGGGCCGAGAAGGACAGACAGAGAGCTGGACTTTAAAGGAGTAAAAAGCCCTGAGAAAGACTGGTGAAAAGGCAGAGGAAAGCAAGAGGTATTTAGAAGGGTGAGCGGTTAAAGAGATAAATAGAGAAAGAGAGAGGTGTTAGAGGTAAGCGGAATAGAAAAGTGTGTTTGTGTGTGTGTGTGTGTGTGTGAGCTCACACGCTCTGGCATAAAGAGGGTCAATGGCGTGGGTCAGGCATCATATGGATAAGCAGATGTTGGAACATATTGTCCTGGATTACCGCACTGTACACCGGAGAGATGGATGGACAAACGGCAGGCAGAGTGGGAGAGAGAGGGGGGAAAAGAAAGAGGGAGGGCAAACAGTGACAGAAACAGATGAGGGAAGGTAAATGAGAAATCAATCCGGTGGCTTGTTTTTCCGAAAGGACTGCAAAACCTTATCTGAGAGACAGAAAGAGCGCACAGAGTGTTTTGGTTTTTTTTTTTTCTCAGATGTGGAAATTGGTTTGCTGTTGATATCTGCTCATTGGTGTTATAGGTGCCTTTAATTTTGTGATAGCAGCATGGGATCGATGCCAAATCAATAGGCAGCAGAAACAGGTACGAGAGAGAGAGATAGAGAGAGAGAATCGACTTTATTTGAGCGAATTCTCTCACCAAAATTTGCTATGTGTAGAAAATCAATATTGATTGTATAATAATCATACAATATAAACATCCCTGCATTATTAGTCTTATCTCCATGACAGAATTATGTTAGTTCAGTGAACATATTTAAATTCTATGTTACTTCTTACTATATTAAACATTTTGGAGGGAAATTCCAGAAAAGTACATGCAGTGAACAATATGCTGTATAATGTGTGTGCATGGGTTATGCCAGTCATCCTCAAAGTCCGGACTCCGGTTTGGATCCGGACCGAACCACGGCTGTCTCCGGACTCTGAGCAAATTATACTTTTCACGTGTTGTTTGTATTATCTGCGAGACATCACTGCAACGCAACTAGTCAAAATTCTCCGCTTTCTCCGCTGTTTCTCCGCTTGGTTTGGTCCAGTCACATTCAGCGTCCTGTTTCATCTGCAAACGGACCTTTGTCTTATTGAAAATTTTCTTTGTGGACCTTTAAGATTTGTATTTGAGTAGCCCTNAACGGACCTTTGTCTTATTGAAAATTTTCTTTGTGGACCTTTAAGATTTGTATTTGAGTAGCCCTGGGTTATGCACTACATCCATTGTGCTGTATAATAGCAGGAAATGCCACATTTAATTCACAAAATGTATATAATCATTGTCAAGACAGTCTGAAAACTAAGTTTTGTTACATTTCCTCAGCTCTTTTCCAACTAGACAACTACAGTACAAATATTTCATGTAGTCTAACAGAAAATACCAAACAAAGGCATTTGTTGTACACACAAAATTCCCCCTATTTCTGTGAATTTGCTGAATTATATTTGTCCTTGAAGCAAAGCTACAAAGCTATAGGAGACATTTTGACCATTATATTTAAACTTGACCACTGTTGTCTTTTTCTGTGTGGGTTTGTGTTTTTTTTCTCAGCTAAATCAAAAGTATGTTTCTGTTCCACAAATTCTACTGCTGCGATACTGTTATGAAAGAGCCGTGAACAAATAAGGGCTCTAAAAGCAACTGAGAAACAAAGAAAACAAAACTGAAAGGAAAGAAAAAGACAAAGTCAGACACAAGAATCCATTAGGATCCATACAACAGTCCTCAGTGACCATGTCAACAATAGAGCGCCACCGCTGCTAATCTGACTAAAGCTGCAGATTATTCAACAAGAAGACGTCGTCGAACACACACACACCTAGAAAAATTACGAGAATCAGCATGAGAAGTGTGTGTGTGAGAGAGAGAGAGAGACTGACTTTGTCGATAGCTCTAATACCAAGCAATCACCACCATGTCTTTACCCAGAGAACACCAATAGTGAGACATCATCTTTTCACCTCTCATCAATAGAGCTCAAGGCTGCACATTCTAACACACACACACACACACACGCTATCATACATGTGATTACATGGAAAGACACCCACACGCCTAGTTGTTCATGTCAGTTTCATTGCCTTCTTACAAATGTTTTCTTTCTATTATTTGCCGACACAAACTCACACACACACACACAGCCTGACATGCCCATGTAGTGTACACACTGAGTTCAGCAGCATGTCTGGCTAGTGAGTGACATTTTAAATTTTTTCGTCTCATCCTGCAACTATGATCACATTTTCCCCCCTCACTCATTGTGTTGTTCAATGTATGTGTGTGCGCACATGTGTGGGTGTATGTGTGTGTGGCTGAGTGTTTGCTCCTCCGGTCACCCCAGGGGGCTTTGTGCTGTCACTTCCTGTTTGTTGACATGCATGTCGTTGTGGCGACGCTCTGGGCGCACTCCATAGTGCCTCTGCTTTCTGTGTTGTGTATATACTTGCAAGCGAGCGCGTGTGTGTGTCATTGCTTGCCAGCCCATTGAGCGGGCTGTGAGTGACGGGAGCTGGCCTTGTAATGGAACTCAATTCACTCCACAAATAAAGAGGCCTTTGAACCACTGGTCCGAATATGGCAGGACACACACACACACACACACATACCGCCTGTGGTCCACTCACTAGGGGGNCCCCCCCCCCCCCCCCCCCCCCCCCCCCCCCCCCAACTCCCCCTACCTACCAGGAGCCACAGTGCAACTAATTGAAGATAAATGAGCTGATCTGATCTCAACTAGCTGGTTCTCCATGTTGTGTCCATGTAACTCGCCAGAGCATGACTGATCTCCCGCTGATTTCCACATCAGCAACACACACACACACACACCAACACCAACACCAACATGAACCTCAACTCTCATTGTTCCCGTCTGCATTTGTAACAGCCACAGATGCCAACACTCTGGGCGACAAAGCCAAACAACACCAAACAGTTTGATCAAATCTACAGAGTTTGACTTCACCAATTTCATAATTTGGTATTTCTAGAGCGTTCACTCTTTAAAGTCACCTTCTCTATCAAAGCGGAATACCTGACATGAAAATGTTGTGCCTCGGCTCATTTTATCAAAATCAAATTCTCCCCTAATTTTTTTTATTTTCAAAGGACCATACCACACATTTTGCATGTTTGAGCCTAATATAGTCAATTTTCATACGTTACATTATTGACAATCATTTCCCAAAGGATAAAACTGTATTCCAGTTTTCCTGATATTTTGCAAAATCTCTTAATCTTTCAAAATCAAATATTCAAGCAATACACCCACTTAAAAATCAATGTTTCACCTGCTAATAGTAGGCAGCTTTATGAAGTCATGGTTGTTAAATTTTTCAATAAACACAGGTCTTCTTTTGGGACTATATTCGCCAGTGGAGACATACATTCACTCCACACTTTTTATTGTGCTTAAATGCTAAAATTACAAAACTTCAAAANTGGAGACATACATTCACTCCACACTTTTTATTGTGCTTAAATGCTAAAATTACAAAACTTCAAAAAACAATCTGAATATATGTCTGATTCACAATGATGGATTACCTATCCTAAGAACATTTCAAGTATCAACAAGATGATTTTAATAGTGTACCAGAAAGAACTGAAACCAACGGCAGTCTGGAAGGTAGAAACAACATTTTTAATTCACCGTTCCAGGACTATGCTTTGGGAAATGATTGCCAGTAACCTTACGTGTATGAAAATTTAATATATTAGGCTCAAACATGAAAAATGGATGATATGGTCCTTTAAAAGAAAATATTGCTAAAATGTAAACTTTGGAAATGTATAAAGTCGCTTTTGGATCTGGTGACAAAAGATAATATAATAACTTTTACATTGCACTCGAGTGTCAGTCAAGCAGAGATTATTTTAAATTTCAATTTAAGTTTCTTCCTAAATGTGTGTGTGGAGGAGGGATCTGCCAGTTTTGTATATTTCTTCGTTGGTATAAAAAGGAGATAGATCTCTAGAGCAGGAGCTAATGTGGCTGTTAAAAGAGATGCAGAGACATGGAGGAAGAGAGAAATAGCAGTGACAGCGTCTCTTCTTCAACCATTTGCATAAACCAGCCTTTGTTTGACGCCCGTGGCCAGCAGCCAAGCGCCAACAGAAGGACGGAAGTTAAACTCAAAAAAAAAAGGATGGTCCTTTTCCAGAAAAATCTTCCACCCGAAATAAATAATAACAATATCTATTCAAAACGACACTTCAGTTACTTCTCGCAAAACAACCGTTCTGCTGCAACACTGAGGAGCGAGCAGCAATTCCCAGCAAACAAAACGGCGTCTTGGAGATTTGTATTAGCCTACATGAAAGCTACTGAGCTTTGCGGGAAGACTTTCAGAGACAGAGAGAGAGAGAGAGTTTATGAAAATTGTAGCTCCTTCCAAGTTGTGAATATTCCACTGTGTCTGTTGCTGTGGAAATACTGGCCAGAGAGCGTTCTGTGTGAGACAGTGGTATTGCATAAATATTCTGGACTATGTTCACACTGTAGCAGCACACACACCATCCTGCTTTTATTTAATTGGAAATTAATTAAATACATAAATAAGAATGACAAAATTGTGCATTTGTGTCCCACAGCAGTTATTGAATCAATTTATCTTTATTTCAGACTTAGCCCATTGTGTGTGCGTGCATGTGTGTGTGTGCGTGTGTGTGTGTGTGTGTGTGTGTGTGTGTGTGTGTGTGTGTGTGTGTGTGTTTGTCAGTACACTACAAAAAAAGTCACAGGGGCAAAAGACACTTTTTCCCCCCATCTGGCATATAGCGTCACAAATCTCTCTCTCTCTCTCTCTCTCTCTCTCTCTCTCTCTCTCNTCTCTCTCTCTCGTCTTTTTTTCACCTTGAGCGAGAGCCGGCTTTCTGGCGTGACCTCGATAGCCGCAATGTTTTCCCTTTCTCCCACGATGCACCTGGAGGGGACATGGCCATCTCTTGGCCTGTCAGAGAAGCTGTTAGCGCTACTCCCATGGGGTGGGGGTGGAGGGGATAGGGTAGGGGTGACAATGGAGATGTCTCTCTCTCTCTCTCTCTTTCTCTCCCACTCTCTGTCGCACAAACAAACAGAGGGTGGACCACTAATGGCCTCTTCTTCCAGAGCTTTTTAGCTTGCATCTTCATTTTTGTTTGCACGCTCTTGAGTATTCTTTTATTCATGTCGCTGTTTTCTTCTCCTTCCCCCTTTTCCCCTCCTCTTTGCTTATCTATCTCACTCATTCACCATCTCTCTCTCTCTCTCTCTCTCTCTCTCTCCTACCTCCCTAACCTGGGTGTCGTCTCTCCCTCTCTCACCTTGCAGCAGTTGTATGCAGCCCAGCTGGCAGCCATGCAGGTTTCGCCAGGGGCCAAGCAGCATGGAGGCAGCCTGCCACCCCAAGCTAACCTGGGCACACACTCTCCTCCCGCCAACACACACCCACAGAGTGACAAGGGCCGCAACACCCCTCCACCAAGCAAGGGCAAGGTAAGGGAAAAAACAAGGCCCCGTGTGTGTGTGTGTGTGTGTGTATACATGTGTCTGAACACGTGTTTGACACTAGAAATACCAGTAGATTTGGGTTGTAAGGTGACTAAAAAACATATTCCTCATGAATATGAGACTTTGGCCTTTCTAGTTTCACAAGTGACACGGGGAGTGTGTGTGGATGTTGTGTGGAGGAGAGTGTGTTTTGCTGTGATGCATGAGCTGAAAATGTGTTTGCACTGCATCCAGAATCTTTTTTTTTTTTTTTTTTTTTTTTTTTTTTGCAATCAAACAAGCATTCCGAGCAACCGTCACCTCCTCGTAAAATGCACGCCTTGGTGGAACTCGCAAACTTTCCTCAGCAAAACTCAGTCCTTTCACTCAATCTGCGTCACCAAACTCCAGCCATGCAGTCGTGAAGGCTTTGAGGACGTGTTGGTGTGTGTGTCATTTTTCTTGGCTGGCTGCCCAGAGGTCAGAGGGAAGTTTTGTGTCCATTCAAGTGGAATTCTATGAATATCTGGTCGGCCACTGGGATGCTGCCCAGCTCAGCATGTGCACTCACACACACACACACCGTATGCCCCCCTGCGATCCTCTGTCCATCCTAGTGGTGACTCAGATCAAACACACACTGGCTCAGTCGTCTCCATCTAACAGTGGGACACGATCACACTCCCACAGAGTTTGATAATATGCATACAGTTGTGCAATAACCCTGCAGGGTTCTTCATAACTCAAACTTTTCCAACTTTCTCCATTTCCTTTCCTTTATCTCCTTTCTTTTGCTTCGTAGAGGAAAACCGTTCTGTTTTCCACACACACACACACACACACACACACACACACACACACACACACACACACACACACAAATACAAGACTCAAACTTCAAGACTCACATTGTCTAACTCGTAGTGCAGATTAAAGCTGATGATTGACCCTAGTTGTTGCCCCCAGAGGTTGCACCCTTGGTTCGCTGTCCATCAACCCTCCCTAAACTCCACACACACACACCCTAGCACTTCACCCCGTTGACACACATCTTATTACCATATATATGGAGTTGGGCTGACATGAGCACTACAGCCTGTGGAGGCGGGAAGTGGGGATCTGTAATGGCCTCCAAGTCCAGTGGGAGTGGCTGAGTGGGGAGGGGCCAGTCAAGCCATGGGCCCTATGGAGCCAAAATTGGTCACTGACCGTAGTGTTGTTTTGGTGTTTTGTCTCGTCCGTGATTTTGGACAATCTCTCAGCTTCCCCCTTTTTTTTTTCCTTTCACGATTTTTTTCATTCATTCTGGCCACAAAAGCACTTGGAGTCACTCACTCATTTTGATACTTTCTCTTTCCCATCTCTCTCTCTCTCTCTCTCCCCCCCCTCCCCCGGATGAGTGACATGTATATTTCAGAGGTGTGCTCCCCCTGTGGGCTCTACCTCAGGTCTCTAGCCATTTAGAAACCCGCTGTCTGCCTCTGCTTACAGCTGTTTGGACTCAGGCACACGCTGCTTAAGTGCTTTACCCTCGGGTGAGACACGGACACACACATCCATGCGCACACCCACACACACACACACACTGCCATTCAGGTGTAGAACAAGACACTGTTCAGCCCCCTTATCCAAACGCACACAAATCACTGCACACACCGCTTTCTTTATATGCAAGAATAGATCTTTAGATGTACGCAGGCATGCATACATGTCCACACAATAGCGCAATACTGAGATTCAAGTTATGCCCCATATGAGGCTCATTCGCTGTCAGCCGTCACATGGACGCATTCGCATATGCACCGAGTGCAAACTTTTTGAGTCAGCATGCAGAGAAACAGCTGACACGGAGACCGCAACCTCAGTCTTTAGTCGCTTTGTAAAGTGTAACATCTGGCATATATATATATATATAACATGCTGTCAGGCGCACTATTACCAACTGAAACAAATTATTTTGCACCTTTAGCAACTGCTTAAACAACCATCAAATCTTTACCAATATAGCCTAACCACAATTTACAAGGCTGAGTGGTAGCAGTTCAGATAGTATTGGACAAAAAAGCTATATTATATAAAAGAAATGTGTTGTTGAGACAAGTTCACAACAAGCTCACTGCAATTAGAAATCTAAAACCATCAGACGAGACCATCAAGGTAAAATCTGATGTGTTTTCTCCAAAATACAAATGAGCTGAAAATGTGAAGTGCATTTCCATATTTGAAGAGTTAATGTTAGGATTGTTGCCACATACTGTAGAAACAGTGTCACATTTGGCTCTTTTCTCTGTCGTCTGCTGTCTGATAGAATTAGATGACATTATAATTAAAATCCAAACAGTCACTTATTGCTTGAAGCCTGTGCATGTGTTCGTATGTGTGCGTGTCAGCAAAAAACAGAGAGGAGTGCCAACAGAGCCAGAAAGATGAAGAGAGAGAGAGAGAGATGGATCATGTAGCTCTGTGAATGAAAGTATGACCAGGTTACATACACACTTACACACACACCACCCTGCCCAGTATAAATTGTAGTGGCACGCACTTGTCCTGCTAAATGAACCGCCTGCTCCCATGATAAGATGCAGAAGCCGAATTTCACTTTCACGTCAGCATCCACAGACGTAAAATCATTCTCTCACACACACACACACACACACACACACACACACACACTCTATCTGTCCCAACTGCTCTCTCTCCCAGTCTCTCTCTTTCTCTCTGCACATGTTTTTGGTCTCAAAGCTAGAGACTGTTTCATCAGCCAAAAGAGACACAAAATCAATTGTATTAAATCAAGATTCCAAGCCTTTAGAGGCTTTAGAGGCCTCTCACACACACACACACACACACACACACACACACACACAAGATTTAGAGCTTGTTGAACAATGTCTCATAATGACACACACACGAACATAAACAAGTAGGTCCAAGCCTCTCAGCTCCACTGTCTAAACTAATTCCTCCACACTGGCATTATGCAGGTTGGCCACCTTCCCACCATAGGATTTGGTTTGGCGTGGAGTGGAAACTCCCCCACCCACTGTACGAGAGGAGGAGGAGGAATTATCTATTTGTAATAAATATTCAAATGCTTTACCAGCCACAGCCCGCCATAATATGGGTCAGGATTGAGAAGATCCTGCTCAGTTTTTCCCCTATTCTTCTTTCTCTCCTCTTCTTCTCCAACCCATTGTCTCACTGAAGGCATCTTTGGGGGTCTCCATCTAAAGAGAAAGACCCCCCTAATGAAGGACAATCCGGTTAGGCGTCATCACACACACACACACGCGCACACAAATGGATGAACGCACAGTTGAACACACACACACGTATAGGCATATACACATGTACGGGCTTAATTGGAAGGGCTTAATTGAGTTGTGAGGACTCACAAGGCTTAGCATGACTCAAGAAGTGGGAATCAGGGAAAGTCAGCCATAATGAGTGGATATACCCCACACACACACACACACACACACACACACACTCTATTCATCACATAAAATGCTGGATTGTGCTCCACCTAAGCAGCAATTAGACTAATGATGAGAAAACAATGTTTTATTCTGTTTTACTTTAGCTAACGTAGCCACAACGTCACCACTATGCAGCTGGATATTTAAAAAATAAATACCAATACATAAATTAGTAAGGAAAAAAATTAATACAGCTATAAATAAACTAAATGTCATCGATTCATAGATTATAGCGGTGATAATAAAGTTGTAGTGGCCTTCAGACAATGTGTTTTATGTTTTAGTATATATATCAACAGATCATAGACTCTATTATACTGCAACTTGTATTGGTTTTCCTATTAAACTGCCTCATGTTGTGTCTGCCTGTTAATTGCACAGTTTTAATTACGCAGAGTGGTATGTGTACATCTGGCCCCTCGATGATCTAATTCCTTCCTTCCTGTCATGTGACCCCCAAGGCTCCATCTGATTGGATTAGGTCATCGGCAGGGGTGATGTTGCCATGACAATTAACAGGATAACAGCCCTCAGCGTTGTGTGGCGGTCCACATGCCAATTCATTTAGGGGCTCCACAGTAAACAACTGTCTGTTTCACCCAAACACAGACATGCACAAACACACACACACGCATAAATATAAACATGCAACATAAATGCGCAAAAATACACGGACATACAGTGCAGCCCATTGCTTTTCCACCACATTCCACAATCTGTTTCTGTTCTTTCTGACATGAATCTCTTATTGATTTTGCCGTGCGTGGAAATGGATGATCCTTGATTAAGCAAGGCGTTTATTGAAATTTTTAAAAATATCAAGTCCCTTTTATTTGGCAACATAATATGTGATAAATGACACAACAACGTATAACAACGACAACATGGAATTCAGAAAGCAACAATGTTTCAAAGAACTATGCCGGCCGTTTTGCATATTTGAGCCTCATATATTAAATTTTCATACATGTAACATTACTGTCAATCATTTCCCAAAGCATACTACTGGAAGGTGAACTAAATTCTTTTTTTCCTACCTTCCAGATCGTCATTGGTTTCATTTCATTCTGGCACGCTATTAAAATCAACTTGTTGATACTTGAAACGTTCTTGGGATAAGTAATCCAGCATCGCAAACAAGACGTGTATTCAGATTTTTTTTAGAAGTTAAGTAATTTTAGCGTTTAAGCGCAATAAAAAGCACGGAGTGAATGTATGCCTCCCCCGGGAGGCATACATTCAAAAGAAGACCAGCGTTTATTGAAAAATTTAAATGACCACAACTTCATAAGGCTGTGCAACTATTTGCAGGCGAAACATCATTTTTTAAGGTGGGTGTATCACTTGAATATTTGATTTTGAAAGATTTTGTAAAATATCAGGAAAGCTGAAATACGGTTTTATCCTTTGAGAAATGACTGTCAGTAACGTAACATATGAAAACTGAATATATTAGGCTCAAACATGCAAAATGGAAGGTATGGTCCTTTAAAAGATGTACTGATTGGTTGCTGGAGTTCTGTGTGTGTGTGTGCTGGAGCAAGTGCACATTGAAGTGGCATACGTTCTGTGCCGTGCGCTGTTTGATACATCGATGCATCGCAGCACATCACAGCTGTAAAGACAGTCCAGGGAGCAGTTTTCCTTTGTGTTTATGACAGTTCAAGTGCAAGAAGGAGGGAGGGAGGGAGAGGGAGAGGGAGAGAGAGAGAGAGAGAGAGAGAGAGATCCACTTTATCATGCAGTGATTTCACAGCGTTTCTTCTCTTCAGGTGTTTCGCTGTTGCTCTTGGCGCCGGCCTTGTTTGAAGCATGCAGAAGAACAGCATTGTCGTGCATGTTGATTGATGCCTGAATGTCAGCTGTTGCGTGTGCACATGCATGTGCATGAAATGTCCCGCAAGTGCATAGAAGCTGGTCATTTTGCATGAGAATGGCCATGGCTTGCACCAATTCAGTAATATTCATTCATAATTTGTTCATTTTGATGCTACTTATGAGCTGTGTAAGTATGGAAAGTGGCATGCACCGTGTCTTTTGTCCAGCCAGGCTTGCCGTAGGTTGCTGTGCATGGGTGCCCATTTGTTAAGGTTCAAATTAAGGCTTTAATTGCGACTGGTCTTAGTGGGGGAGGGGGTCCCCAAATTTCTATGGTGGTCACAGCAGGCGAAACTGTGCTGTTTTGGTTTTTGCAGGACAGTGAGGGTGCACAGCCACTGAACCTGTCGGCCAAGTCTAAGGCATCCGAGAGCAAGTCACCCAACTCCCCCCCAACTTCCCCACAGGTCCATGCTGCCGCTGCTGCTGCTGCCAAGATGGGCCCTGTCAGCTCCCTGAAGCACAGTGTCGCTCCCTCCAGCATCGGAGGACCGCACACCAGAGTCAGCTCAATAGGTAAGCACTTCAAGAAGTGTACGTGTTCAAGAAGTAGCGTCACGCATATTTAAATTCAGACACACACTCATACACATTGTCCAAATAAAAGCACGTGCACCATAAAAATTTTCATTTTTATGTAAATGCTCATGAGATACACAAGATGAAAAAGCACTGGAAAAGCAGGAATAGCTCGACTGGTAGCTGCAATGACAAAAATAGCACTTTCTTCCCAGTATTTCTATTGTTGGTGGTGGTGCCAATACAGCAATCATAATCATACGCAGCCATATGCAAACATACATAAAATATGACAAATGAATCACTATTTTGTACTCTTAATCCATTTTTCATGCAACACTGATAGTTCAAATATTATACATATGTAACGGGCTATAATTAGTGTGTTTGCCTTTTTCTTCCATGTCTCCATTTGCCTCCCGGCAACTTCATTGTTACATGTTTATTAGTGACTGAAAGAGACAGAGAGACACTGGAGTTGGCGGGGGGGANGGGGGGGGGGGGGGGGGGGGGGGGGAGTGGATTAACACTTTTTTCCAGAGCAATGAAGCGGGGGAATAATAAAGAGAGGAGTGCATGACAGACAGGAGGTATCACCGATGAGATTAGACAAGCTTCTTACACGAGCCAGGACAACGCAAACACCCAGCATTAATGACACAATGATAGCGCACACACGTGCACACAAACGCTCACATACACACACATACACATAAACCCACCTCCTCCTCCTCCTCCTATACAATCGGCAGTTAGCCATTTTTCTGACTTCTTACCTAATCTCAGTGTTTTTCAACAAATCAGCGGATTTAATATCAGATTAGTGGCTTTGCGGCCCAGATGTTTCTTGTTCTGAAAAATGGATTAGATTGTGTAAAGTTTGTGTGTGATCCCTGCAGAGTTGTTACATTTGGAGTGTGTTTTGTGTTTAGATCCTGGCAGGTCCCATCTGTTGCCACTGGGCTTACCAGCTCAACCTGGTGTGTTTGCTATTAGAATTCATAATTAGAATTTCCATTACAAGTTCAGACAAATTAAAGTCAGGAGGCCATCGTTTTGGTGTGTGTGGGTGGATGGTCGAGAGTATGAATGTGTGTGTTGATTTTAAATTGGTGTCTGTTTTGTGTCATTGAGCATATGTGTGTTTTAATTAAGATAGTGGAGTCAGACATACTGACTCTCAAAAGAAACAATCAAATGTCCAAGACTTCAAAAATGACATCAGTCAGCAAGGGTGTGGATTTGATTTCTGAAGTCAGGGAGACACAATGAAATTACTAATAAACAACAAAAAAAAAAAATACTAATTAGCACATTATAATGGTAGTCAAACAATTAGAAATGTTTAATTTGCATATTCATTTATTTTAATATGTAACAATGTATTTGCAGGCTTGTTCAAACAAAATCAAGCAAGTAATCATTCAAAGGTTATGAAATGTAGTTTTAACAGTCAAAATATTTAAACCTGACATCCTAAACGTACTAATTGCACAGTTAGAGGAGCTTGTAAATTGCTCGCTACTGTTCATCGATTTTTGATTTCGCAGGAGCATTTGACAGATTAGATGAGAATAACTAGATTTCTGTCATTACATGTCTCTAAAGTTTATTTCAGTCTATCTCTTTCTCTTCTCAAATCTCATGTCTTCTCAAATCGACTCCCACCACCCCAGAAGCTGATTTCGCTTTCTCCCACTTCATCTGCTCGTCCATCCATCTACCCATCTCAAAAACCACCATCAGTGCCTGTAACTTCTTCCTCTTCCTCTTCTCTTTGTCTCTGCGGAAAAAAAAAATACTACAATTCCCCCGACTTTCTTTTCAAACAAATTGATTCTGTGGTCAAAAATCTCCTGCACTTGTCTTAAGAGATTTCGTGCTCAGAGAGAGAGAGAACCAGCACGTTCATTATGAGGCATTGGGAATGAAGAGAAAGAGCAAGAAATAAACAGAGAGAAAGAGAGAGCTCCCCCCTCCCCCGTTATATCTAGGTCATGCTCACTTGTCTGGGTGGTTGGCATCGCTGTCAGTTTAAGTGAGAGATGCACACGCACATTCCTGTTCTGTCTTTACAGCAGATTAAAATCGACTGCCACCCGATTTCATCGCTCCTGTCCTCTGCTCTGCTCTCTCCTTTCTCCTCCTCGCCCCCTTCATCCTCCACTCTCTCCTGTTGGCCTCGCTCACATCACAGATTTTCTGGGTTTGCCTTCTGAAAGAGTTCATAGCTCTGTCATTACCAATCTGAAGCCGGTAATCTGGCCTGAGATGGCATTAGCGATGCGGATTAGCGCAGATAAAGGCCTCATAAACCAGCCGCAGCTCTTTGTTAAGAGCTAACCCGACTGATAGAGAGAGGCGATAGCAGGACACACATACACACACACATGCATACACACACTGTCAGAGCAGATGCCTCTGATGTCTCAGCAACTAAGCTGCGGAAATAACACAAATAATAGGCGGTGAGGAGGAGCGGAGAGATCTGATCTTTGCTTGACAGCAGGGCAGATGTTCGCGGCCGCAGAAATTAGCAGGACTGTTTATCCAAAATAAAAGTCATCTTGCCGTCTCTCTTCAAAGTAGAACATTGAGCTTTCAGATTAAAAAAGAAAAACAGAGAGCCGCCAGGGTGCCTGTGTGTGTGTATGTGCATATGTGCACAGAAGACTAAAATCTTTGAGAAGAGGAAAGCCATTAGAGGACCGTGTTGTTTTGTATGTTCATGTGTTGATTTGTGTGGAAGTTAAGGGTGGGTGGTGGCAGGGGACAGCTCAAAACAAGGCTAGCTAGGGGCATACGCTGACTCACACACCCAAATAGACCGTCAAGTGGTTAGAGTGTGTGTGTGTGTGTGTGTGTGTGTTTAAGCAAGACGGTGGGTTCCGCTCCAAACCCCCCACCATGAGCGTATGTTAATGTATTTACCTCATGGTTCAGCAGAAGAGTTATTCTGCATGAAATCCTCCTGCAGACTTGACACACACGTGCACCCACACATAAACTCTACTCTGCCAAGGTAGACTGCAGATGTAAACTGCTTTCCCAAAATTGACACATTCTGTCCTATTCTATGAACCTCATCTAATCACACAGGAAGATGGATTAATACATTCTGTCACTCACTCGCCCTGTAATAAATAAAGCAAAGAAAATGAAAGTGGCTCTCTCTCTGACGTCTCTGCAGAGCTGCTGTCGTCACTGTCCTCGGGAGCCTATCTCAACGACCATGAGGCGGTGACCAAGGCTTTCGCTGAGGCCCGGCAGATGAAGGAGCAGCTGAAACGAGAGCAGCAGGTCCTGGATGCGAAGGTGGCCGCCGTCAGCAACCTCAGCCTCAACAACGGACGCTCTGACAAGGTAACATACGGAGCAAGACACCATGCTCTGCTGTAGACCGTAACCTGATAACCTCTATGTTTCATTTCAACCAAATTACCCTGAAGCAAGACACACCACAAATACTCATTCCTTGTCAGTTCAACCTCAATTCCAGCAGGAAAAAAAAGTCAACAGTAACTAATAATAATATTCTAAGTAGATGTCAAACGCCACTTTATTTAATAGCCTCACTGATTCTGATAACTATAAACTTTAATCATTTTGTCAAGGTAAACAATAAGTATTAGGCGTACAAAACTAACACACTGTGTGGAAAATAATCCATTATACCCATGGATCTTAATTCTCTGTATTACCCTTTGAAATAAAAATTCAGATTGAATTACAAGGAAGACATTGTTCACATTTAGCAAACATTCCTACTCGTCAATAACATCAAACAGTAAAAAAAATAAAATAAAAGCTTGAGGAGCCTCTTCTTGTTGTGCTTCTCTGGATAAATGGACAACCGATCCCTTCAAAACGCAGAAAGAAGGTTGAGGAAGTCTCATTGTCACAGTGTAATAATTTTAGTTGCCGTCGTGTTGACTCCACCGTGTAGGAGGCAAATGGCTGTCCAATGCGTTCAGTCAAATTTGTTGAAGCTAAACAGGGCCAGATAAGGCAAAACCAAAGGCGTCTCAGAGGTGATGAGTGTGTCTGTAAGGCGCACTGCAGGGCTTGTGTGTGTATGTGCGCGCACTGCATCGAGGAGAGTAATGTGAAGTGACGGTGTCGGCTCCTTGGCAGCACGGCTAAATGGATGGTTATTTGTTAAACACATTGGGAGTCAGCTGGTGCACGTGCAAGTAAGACAGAGAGAGAGACACACACACACACACACACACAGAGAGAGAGCAATCGCATGCTTGAAGCATCTGCATCCCTGACATTCAACAGCTCTGTCTTTCATTTTCTCATCTGTCTTCATTTTTTTATCCCGCTCTCGTCTAATGACTTTCAAAGCCTGAAACTGTCGTACATGTGATTTAAAATAATGTCGCTGAAGCCTGTTTTTGACATTAATATAGACAGAAATTAACTCAGCATAAAATACAGATGCAGCTTCACTTTCATATCCAATTTGATCCACTAAATATAATCTGTTGGAGAGTAAATTTACAAATTTCACATCAATATATCAGAACATTTTTACATTGCGTTAGATGAAGGCATTCAGCACAGCAATTCATTTCATCATCAAGTTTTTGTTGTACATGTTCTGCTCTCATATTAGAATTAGTTAATAAGGTCAAAACTCAAGTTTTTTCAACTCATTATCACTTTTAATGGAAAGCTTAATGCTAATTATAATTATTATATATGGTTTTGTCACATACACCAAACTAACAAAATACACAGTCAAGGAATATGCATTTTTTTTCATTGAGTGTAAAAAGGAAAACATTCTTTTGAAATGTAGTGTTAAATTGTTTTACATAATTACAAAAAAATTAACTAAGATGAAATGTTTAATTTATTCATTAAACATTGTTTTTTTATTTTAAATTTGTTTCTTGTGGAACGTAAAGCCGCTTGCTCACGCGGCTTTTGGTTTCCTCTGCCCTGTTTCTTTGTGTTGTGAGTGTGAAGCCGCTGCGCTCTCGCTGTTCTGATACAAACATGTCGTCTGACAGACTCAGAGGATTAGTTTTGTCGCTACTTTGCGTCTTGGCTGCGGCGTGTCAGCCATTCAATCCACTTTCCTCATGTACTGCACCCAGGCTTAATGTCAGACAAGGATGTCATCCACTCCGTCTTCTTGTTCATCTCGGTCACAGGCACACGCTCTCTCTCTCTCTCTCACTCACACACACACACACACGTAGCCAAAATGCCAAAAGTAAGAAGAGTTAAATGTATGAACTTTATTTTTCGGCACATGTTGTGTTTTTTCCCCCTTAAGGCTTAAAATGATGATCACTCCTTTGAAAATGTAAATGATAAAATTTTCAGAACATCTAAAAACATTTCAATCCATTTGTAGGTTAGTGTTCATTTATTAAACCAAATAAATTACATCTAAAAGACTTTATGGATTGGTTAAAAATAAAAATCTACACTGTGTCTTTCTCCCTCTCCCCTCTCTCCTCTTTTAGTGATATTTATTCCAATGTGGGGGGAAATTATCTCTAACAATTAAACTCTGTTGGACAAAAACAGAGAAAATGCATTTCATTATCACTCTGCCCCCCATCCATCCATCCAGCCAGCCAGGGTCACATGTAAATGGAGAGGGACACTTTTTGGAAGGTTGTTTTAGAAGACGACAGCGTTTTGCGTGCTGCTCCTAATCGTATAATTAAACTGCAAAATGCTGGTGCCGGTGCACTGGGTGTGTGAGTGTGTGTGTGTGCGTGCGTGCGTGCGTGCGTGCGTGCACGCGCCTGTCGACAGTCAGGTTCCAGCGTAGAGTGTGCCGGCTGCTTGCATTAAGCATGTAAATGCTCAGTAAATCAGCCTTTTATTGGTTGTAATAAATACCCAGGGGGCCGTGCGGCGTGGCCTCGCTCTCGTCCACGCCACACTCTCATTCTCTCTCTCTCTAATGCGTCGACCCTCGGGGGCCTCTGCGAGAGAGAGAAAGGCAAGCCGCTACACTCCACTCTCGCAGGTGGCTGCCAGGACTAGCTACACACTCACACACACAAACACACATACACACTATATAACAAACACATGCATGCATACACAAAACAGTAAATAAATATTCAAATTGGCATAAAAGAATTTGACATTCTTGCACATGCAGACACACACAGGTGTGTATGAATGCTAAAGTGTTTGGTGCATGATGTCTAAATTTCCTCTCAAAGCCAAAATGTAAATCACTGCTATTATGTCGCTGATTGCCCATTAGCTGACAACCTCATAACTGACTGAATTGATTAATTGAATAAGTAGATATTTAAGATTCATTCACGGATTCATGGCTTTTGCTGAGGAGGTTATGCTTGTGTGAGACACCTGAAAAAACAACTTTCCAGGAACTCTGATCAACAGTTTGGCTTTGAACCAAGGAACATCTTTTGTGATTTCCATCCCAGAGATTTCTGAAATTACACATTTGTCATTTCATCCAGTCCTGAAACTATGAAACTAAATGGAAAAAAAGATTCCATATCCTCAAGGAACGTTTCCAGGGTCAAGAAATCTATTTAAAACAAGCGCTAGGAATTACTGAGCGAGTCAGTAGAGGTTGGGAGTTTCTTTCATTCATGTATTCATTCTCACCCGCTGACCAAAGGCAACTTTGCAATGTGTTGTTTAGGAAAAAGCCACCCTGGAGAGTCTGAGTCAACAGCTGACACAGCAGGCGGAGGACAAGTTCAGCCACGCCATGCTGGACTTCACCATGAGCGGAGACTCTGACGGTAAGCACTGAAACATCATGAGGAAGCAGCATAAAGTTGCACAAAATGGGTAAGAAACTTACAAGTGTCTCATAACTGGACTTGAGTAACTGTACTTAGTTACCTTCCGCTGCTGCTTTTTAGTCTTCACAATCAAATAACAATACATTCCACTAGTTTCAACATTTCAGTAGTTTATTCATTTGAAGTTAATTTGCCTCTTCTGATACCTATTGTCTCTATTTTCTCTCCTCCTCCTCCTCCTACTTAGGCTCCCCAAGTGTGTCAGACTCCAGAATATTCCGGGAGGCGCGGGGTCGCAGCACCAGCGAGCCTCACATCAAACGGCCAATGAATGCCTTCATGGNTCCGGGAGGCGCGGGGTCGCAGCACCAGCGAGCCTCACATCAAACGGCCAATGAATGCCTTCATGGTTTGGGCCAAGGACGAGAGGAGAAAGATTCTCCAGGCCTTTCCAGACATGCACAACTCCAACATCAGCAAGATCCTTGGTACGAGACACGCACATGCATGCACGCCTCCCTGTCTTGTGCTTTGAGTGCCCTGCCCTTATCACTCAAATCCCTACTCCGTTTGTACTAAGCAACACAAGAGAAAGGGAAAACGCTCGTCCCACTGGATGCATTCTTCCGTTTCTCTCTCTTTCACACACACGCACATCTCCTTACACGCGGTGGCGTCATGTAAGCAGCTGTTAATGAATGGCTGGGGAGACACGGCAAGACCACGGTTCAGACAAATGATGATATAATTCATTATGCATTAAACAAGCAGCGCGAGGCCACCTGACATTTCCCCCGGACTGCCAGGATCGGCCCTGACATTTTAAAGAGCTCCTAAGCGTTTTATAACACAGGGAAATCTGGTTTTAATAAGCTTCCTCTCTCTCTCTCTCTTTCTCTCTCAACTGCTAACAGAAGCTTCGCAGAAGAGAAAGACAGAGAGAGAGAGAGAAACAGCCAAGTGCTGCAGCTTTTATCCATTAGACATACAGTAGTCAAGTGTAAATTCAGACCAGATATGATACACACAAGGGAAAACGTGCACAAGATTACACACACATCCACACACACTTACACAGAGCCCTGATACTACACATTGTACAAACTGAACTGACATGACAGTAGGTTAAGTGAAATCCTCATTAGTTTTGATGAGTACCTGTCGTCCTCTCTGCTCCTCTCATTAACTTCTCTCTCTCTCTCTCTGTTTATATTGTTGACTCTTTCCTCTCTCATTATGTTCTGAGTGTGTGTGTGTGTGTTCACGCACATGAAAGCATGT
Source organism: Lucifuga dentata (assembly GCA_014773175.1). Taxonomy (NCBI): domain Eukaryota; kingdom Metazoa; phylum Chordata; class Actinopteri; order Ophidiiformes; family Bythitidae; genus Lucifuga; species Lucifuga dentata. The sequence goes on along the minus strand of VXCM01000101.1, from coordinate 210,709 downwards.
GTGTGTCCATGTGCAAGCGTTCCTTAATTCTGTCACATGTAATGTTATGCACATATGGTGTGGGGGTCATGGATGCCACAGACATTTTTTAGTCATGCTGTTATTGATCTTAGCGACAGCATACATGCTGACTTTTAAATAGCTTCTTCAAACTGGGTTTTTTAATCTCGCTCCTACATATGGCTCTCGAACTCTCTCAGTTGTTTTCATATATATATATATACATAGACTTTTTTTTTTTAACCTGTCTGTATATATAATTCTAATGTGTGCAAGACTGGCACGCACCATTGAGTACATATACAATTTTACTCTTGCAACATACAGATCACATGCTTGTGCATATGTGAGTGTGTGTGTGTGTGTGTGTGTATGAGCCACCACCAGTCCTCTCTGTAGGAGTGCACTAACATGTTTATTTATAGCTAGAAGTTTAAGTCTGTCACAGAGGAGGGTCACCACAATGGAGAAAGAAAAACAGAGACTAACAGGAATAAAAATGAGTGAAAAGCAGTTAGCAGTTAATTGTTAATATTGGTGGCTGGCTTTTATATTTATTATTGGTTTACTGATTTTCTTTGCTTTGTTTAAGCTTTTTATCAATTGTTTCATCACCATTTTACAAAGAGATGACAAACTGATAGAATCATCATTATTATTAGTAGTAGTTTTGTAAGCATTCAAATCCTTTACTTAATTAAAATTACTCATATTACAACAGGAAAAAATACTTCATGACAAGTAAAATAAGTAAATCAGTATTATCATTTTATAAGATCATCTCATTTTAATTTTTAAACTGCAAAATAAGTAGTAGCTATAAGATAAATGTAGTTAGTATAATGTACAATATTTCCCTCGTGGAGTAGCACAAAATGGAAATACTCAATTCTCAAATGCTTAAGTAAACTAGTACATCAAGTGTACTTTGTTGCTTTATGCCATCGATCATTAAGGCATCTGTTCCGTCTCTGTCCAGGCTCACGCTGGAAAGCCATGACCAACCTGGAGAAGCAGCCGTACTACGAGGAGCAGGCTCGCCTCAGCAAGCAGCATCTGGAAAAATACCCCGACTACAAGTACAAGCCGCGGCCCAAACGCACCTGCCTGGTAGACGGCAAGAAGCTGCGTATCGGCGAGTACAAGGCCATCATGAGGTCCCGCAGGCAAGAAATGAGGCAGTATTTCAGCGTAGGGTAAGAAAATGTGTATCGGTTCGAGAAAGACAAGTGCATGACTCATCTGTTTATATTCAGGATTAGTTGTTATACTGAGTATACCAATACCAAGTAGTTCCACTATCATTAAAGGACCATACCAGCCATTTTGCATGTTTGAGCCTAATATATTAAATTTTCACACACGTAAGGTTACTGACAATCATTTCCCAAAGCATAGTACTAGAACGGTGAGTTAATTTTTTTTTCCTACCTTCCAGACCATGATTGGCAGTTCGTTCTGGTACGCTATTAAAATCAACTTGTTGATACTTGAAACGTTCTTGGGATAGGTAATCCATCAACACGAACAAAACGTGTATTCAGGTTTTTTTTTTTTTTTCGAAGTTTCATAATTTTAGCTTTATAATGGTTTAAGCACAATATAAAGCAACTTGTGGAGTGAATGTATGTCTCCACTGGAGAATATAGTCCCAAAAGAATTCATCGAAAAATTTAAACGACTGTGACTTCATAATTTTGCGTAACTATTAGCAGGCAAAACATTGATTTTCAAGGTGGGTATATCACTTGAATATTTGATTTTGAAAGATTAAGAGGTTTTGCAAAATATCAGGAAAGCTGAAATACGATTTTATCCTTTGGGGAATGGTTGTCAGTAACGTTACATGTATGAAAATTTAATATATTAGGCTCAAACATGCAAAATGGTGGTGGTCCTTTAAATTAGATTTCATTTTTATTACAACAGTTATCACAACTAAAATGGTTATTTATGTTACATACAATATTCTATTTTTAGTGAAGTATGTTGTCTTTAAGCAGGAATCTATTTGTTTAAAAATGTCTACATGTCAGCATAAACCACAAGATTTGATTTGCGGTTTGTGCTTTCATCAACTTAAGACTAATGAAATGCTTCTTTTCATCTGTACAGGCAGCAGGGCCAGATGCCTTTGTCCTCAGCAGGTATGGTCTACCCGGGGGCCCTGTCCATGGCGGGTATGCCTTCACCCCAGATGCCCTCAGAGCATTCGAGNACCCGGGGGCCCTGTCCATGGCGGGTATGCCTTCACCCCAGATGCCCTCAGAGCATTCGAGCATGTCCAGCAGCCCCGAGCCCAATGCCAACCATCACCAGACCCCCCACGTCACCGGCCTTAAGGGGGAGGAGCCGCGCATCAAGGAAGAGCTACGGCTGGACGACAGCAATGGCGATGTGTACGACGACTTCGATTACGACGACGAAGAGGCCGACTATGCGAGCGACAGTGAGAATCATATCACCCAATAGGATGGCATGACAGCTGCCCCGTTTTTACACATTTAGTTAATCCACAGATTCCCACACTACCAATCAGGAAACAAACTTTCCGTTTTGCCAATCACCCTGATTCCCTCACACATAACCTGCCACATTTTTACCCCCCTAATTAATGAGGACTCTTTTAGCAGAGCCAAGCCCCTCCCACTGGAGTCCTGACACCAGCATCTGATCAATCATTGCAAGCACAGGACCTGTCACTCACACTGACTGTTACACAAAATGGAGTCCAGGATGAAGAGATGGAGATGACTAAGCCAGCTCAAAAGCTCGCTGAGGAATATCCAAGTACTACTGCAAGAGTGTAATACCGAGGTGATTCACAGTACAACGCCACGAGCGTGCTGCCAGATGAGAAGAAATATTACACTCAGAAAGCAACATTTTAGACCCGTTTGTAGACTCTGGAGACATTCTAAGATGAACAGTGGACCTGTGAAAGGATAACAGCTGACACTTTAAAATGGTGGACCTGTTTATTATCAAGAGACTCTTTAAAAAAAAAAAAAAAAAAAAAAACAACAGCTTTTTGTTCTTGGTTCTATAATATTCTCACTCAGGTACATGGTGCCAATAAGTGGCTTGTGAATGTGATTTGTTGTTTTTGTGCTACAAGTTTGAATAATAGAAAAAAGAGACATTTCTTTTTTCCCCTTTTATTGTAAAGCACCGAAAGACATCAGACATTTTTATTTTTAACAAAGATATCTTTTCTTCAACCTTGCAGTATGCTGTCAGAGGTCCCCTTTTTCTCTGTGTGTTTTGTGACTGCCCAGTCCCCCCGTTTAAAACACAGTGGGACAGTCCAGCCAGGACTGACAAGATAAGATGGACTGTCCCACTTTGAGGATTGGGTTGGGGAGGGATACGAGTCTCTCTGGTGTCACAGAGCAGAAACGAAAGCACTGTGTTGTGAGACAATCCACCAGTTTACTTCTTGCTCTGACGCACTTCGTCCCTCTATCTAGATCTTGTCCAGGGCAAAACATCCATTTGGTTTAGCCTGAAACATTCTACCGTGTATATGTGTGTGTGTGTGTCTGTGTGTGTCTGTTTGTTGTTGTGCGCTGCAGTCCCTGTTTATATTAGCATGTGTGTTCCCTGTCAAATCAACACTCGAAAACTATCAAAAGAGTCCATTACAGGGGGTCATCTGTACTTGAGGAGGGCAACTCACACTACTGCTGATATATAACATAAAAACACACACACAGACACACAGTTGTTATTCTGTCCTTCAATGTTCTTCTGCTCCCTCCAATTAACGTCATCCTGCTGTCCCCAAGTGGGTGGAGCTGAGGTGAAGTCAGCCAGTCAGTGTTTGTTTGTACTCGAATACTGTATTTTATTATTTCTTGTCAAACTGCCTCTAGTCTCATAATATTATTAACAATAATTATAAGGATGGTCAGCATTTCCTAAGTTTAGTAAGTTATGTACAGTATAATTTATTTTTCTTTCCTGTTTATTGGGTTTTTATGACCATATGAAACTATGACAGTCAATGAAACATTATTCTATTTAGTTGGTAGGTATTTTAGATCTAAACTACAGTTGTAATTTTACCTTGTTTTATTCTGCATTTTGTTCCCTTCTTTTGGAAGCGTTTGTTTTGTATTAATCCTCCAGACAGTGGGGTGGGTGGAGTTAGGACAGTGAGCTGGCCTGTCATTGAAGGAGACGGCACTTCTCATAGACTCAATGCGGCCCTCCTCCTCCTCCGAGCTGAAGACTTAACCTTTTTATGTCCAAACACATTTCTAAAAAGCACTCAGACTCTGTGCAGTCACAGAAAAGAACGTGATTTTTTTTTTAAATTGTTATAATTTTATTTGTAATGGTTATTATAATGTATAATGTGAAGTTTCTTTTTTTTTTTTTTTTTTTTTTTTGGAAGATGAAGAAAGTTTTGTCACTCTTGGTTTTCTGTGAACAAAGAGTCCCGTATCCGTTTACTGGGTTGGCCGTCTCACAGATACACTGTGGAACATCATTGGCTTGGACAAACACAGATACACTCTCGGACACACACACTGCATGCATTCACAAAAGCATGCAATAGCACACGCGCACAAACACATTTAAATATGAGATTATCGTGACAACCAAACAAATCATATGCTGTCCCTTTTTCTGTTTCTTCACATGAAATAAATTCATTATTACTCTTAGTTTTGAAAACTTGTGTATAAATTTTGTTTTTGTAATATGAGCAAAACCTCAATTACTTGAACGACTGAAACGCGTTTCCTGTGTTCCACCAAGGCTGTTCCACTGTCTGTCTGTGAGACGACCAGGCGTATCTATTGAATCAAAAATCACTCATCAGGAGCCCTTTGCTTTGTTTTAGCTCCACATGATGCTACAGGAGCCATGACGAATCTTCAGGTGTGCTGTCACATAGTGATCCCCTCATTCAAAATCATTCTAGCTGTTGATGTTTGCTATGTGCCACATAATGAGCCTCTTGGTCTTAATTTTGCTGTATAGTTGCCCCTGTTATCACACCATGGTTTAACCTAATGCTGGAGAGAGGGGATCCTGACTGTGTGGATGAATCCATTTTTCGGGTATGAGGGGGGTGGGTGGGGTGCATTAAGACGTCAATCATCCCTGCTGGCAAGGTCTGTCCCCATATTGAGACAATGGAAATGATGATAACGATGATGATATTAATATTATTTAAGACAATCAAAGTCATGAGTGGAGCTCAAAACAAAGTAAGAATTATTACAAGTAAAAAAAAAATATCTTACCATCTCAACTTGAAAAATCGAGAAAGATAATTATGTAAATATAACATAGAGTTATAGATTTATATTTTGTTCATAACACAGTGTAATATAAGTTGTATATTTCTTTTTCTCTCCCTCTGTCTCTTTTATTGATGTTATCCATGCCACAGAAAAGCAGGAGTCGCGGTACTCTCAAAAAAAAGAAGAAAAAATATCAAAGAAATAAAGAAAAACAGGAAAAAAAAAAAAAAAAAAAAAAAAAAANAAAAAAAACAAGCCGTGGGCTGCCACCACCATCTGTTCTAAGTTCACTTTTTTTCAGTATTACTGCCAGACAAGGCTCTAATAAAGACAGCAATGTGTTCAGTAAAACTTCTGCTGGTCATGGTCACTTCTTTCACACACGCGCACACACAGACAAACATGGATATGCCTAAGAATATACACACAAGTTGCTTGATAGTTCCAACACACACACACACTTTAAACACAAATATATACTATACGCCATATCATTATATGATAGGATAAATATAAAAAAAAGAAAAAGTCTATAGATAGATAGATAGATAAAAAGAATAAATGAGGGGGTATGCAGAAACTATGATATTGAGCTGAGTTAAAGCAATCTTTAACAGTCAATATTCGTGAGATATGAAACCATGAGATGAACTCTAAAGTGTTTTTGTGATATTTCTGTTGTAAAACTCTACACCTGCATAAAAAACAAACATTTCCTCCCATCTTCTGCTCAGTGACATTACATGAGCCATGATGCGAGCCACGGCACAGCACTGCCACCCGGATGCCACCTAACTGCTCAATCATCTCTATAACAACATGCTAATTATACTAACTCCACTTTCTTGCCCCTCCAATCAGAGGGCCTGCTGGGAGGCGTGGCGTCGCATTGCGACCCGTTAGCAACCTGATAACCTAATTAAGCACAACAAGGGACATGGGACGACAGTGAAGAGAGTGATGCAATGTGTGTGTGTGAAGTGTGCACGTGTGCAAGCAACAGTCGCACAAACAAAAAGGAAAGTGTGCACTCTTGCCGCCTCACTAAGCCGCGTCAAAGCGCAGAATGCCAGATGCCCGCGCTGCTGTTGCCAGGTTAAAAAGCAGATCTTTAATTGATGCCCGGTTAGAGATGTTGGGGATGTTCGTACATCCAATTTCAAGGGTTAAAAACACAAAACCCCACTCACTACACCCATTAAAAGCTGTCCCCCGTCTGTGACCANACCCGCCTGGTCCAACGCTCAGTGCATAAAACAGTTAAATGCACTCTGAGGAGATGATTTTATGTGGTTTGCTAATTACCATAGCTTTACAAAAAAAAACCTTTTGATGCAATAAAGAGGCGCGATGGGGGCAGATCCAGAACTCCTACGGTAAGTGAAGGACTTAGTTGTTCTCTGGGCATTGTGAATTTTTCAGTGGCAGCCTGGAGGTAAAAACCTGAGAAAAGGTTTATGTGTGAATAGCTGAAGAGCAGAGAGGGGATTCAGATTTTCCCTCTTCCTTTATTGTCAGCGGTACATGGAATGCTGGAGGAAGCAAATGGCTACACAGATTAAATCACTCTCTCTCACTCACACACACACACACACACACCCTAAGGTACTGTAGGAGTTAGCTCAGCTTAAACCACAATTATCCACCAGCTATTTCCATCACAATTGTTGAGACAAAAGAATGAAACTATTACAGTGGGCACATATTTGCATTTGAATGCTTGTTCCTTTTTTCCTTTGCATATTTTCAATATGATTTCATTTGCTCTAACTTTTTTCTTCATGTGTAGATTCAACACAACATACAGGACTTTTTAAGAGCCCTGAAACTGTGTGAGTGTTTGTGTGTGTATGATTTTGTGTATGATTTTTGTTTCCGATTTTTTATATGCATTCTTAAATCCCTGCATATGCACTGATGTGTGTGTTGTGCATGCGTCTCATTGGGTGTGTGTGTGTGTGTGTGTGTGTGTGTGTGTGTGTGTTTGACTTTGAGTGGGGCCTTTGTGCGCTGGCTTACTGAAATATGGAGTTTTCGACCGTGGGTGTTTGGAAATTGAGTGAAAACGATGTCACATTAATGATTTAAAGTGGGTAATAGGATGTGCTATGACGCTGAGCTGTCAGCTAAGCTGAGTTTAAGGCTCCGGCGTTAATGTATTCAAGAGGAGGAGGGATTATACGAGATGAGAGCCGAGTGCAGCAGAGCAGCCAGGGCCAACAGGCCTGCTAGATAAAGTACTGTATACAACTACATTTCTACTGTTTCTCAGAATAACACACACACACACACACACACACAGACAAACTGCTTGATATTAGGATTATACAGTATGTAACTCTACTGTCGCATTGCAATACATTATTCATAATTCCTTATTGTTGAAGACAATTGTGTGTGAATGACTGAATGAATGAATTTAAAATTTAAATGAATCTGCATCTGATGCAATCTAAAACCAGCAGCATGTAAACTACTAATTAAACAGAATGGGCATTATGCTGAAGATTAATCAGTACACAGGTGAGATGTTACTGTTACCCATGACTTTTTTCCCCCCCACCAATAAAACATCCAATGATATATGTAAAACAAGCGTGAGAAGCTGGTTCGGAAAAAGTAATGCTGTTGTTTTGAAGGAAAAACAGCAGTGCTCAAAAAGGTCAATGTTAAACTCTACATCAGAGCCCAAAATCAGATGATTTTTTTTTTTTTTTTTTTTTTAATCTGACAAAGGAGGCTACTCCTTTATCCTTGATCCTGGAAGTCTTATTTTTCACCTGTCAACATACAAGAATATATACGAATATAAAAGTCTCATAAAAGTGATTTCTGCAAAGCGCATCAGCTCCAAAATTTCCAAATAAAACATCTCAGATCCTGCTCTAATTCTCAATTGCTGATCTGCTGATGCATGATCTTAAAAATGACAAGATGCGTGGGCATTAATGTTAGGTGGCTGGTGCATTAAGAGTCCATAAAATAACCCCATGTCAAAAAGTGCCTGCTGCACTCAAACCATAAAAATAAAAGAATACAATGCTGAGATGCAAGCATCTAGAATATAAAATGTTCTTGCTGTTTAGGACAGTTTGTCACTCAGTAACAGCATTTTACATGATTTAAATAGTTTTAGACACTGCTAAAGTTTACATGCAGCACTTTGCTTCTACATTACATGACAACTCTGCTCCAGCCGTGTTTCCTTTATCTTTATTTTTATTTTTTTTTAACCAACCAGACGTTTTCAGTTTTCTCTGGTATCTGCTGTTTCTGGGTGGTTGAAGGTCTGACTCAACAAAGTCAAACCTCAATAAGACAAGCAGGGTCCAGAAAAAACTGGGGCACTACACGTGCAAAAGCTGTGACTACTCTCTATCCTGTACACTAATCAAACAGATATTAGCAATATTAAAGGACCATGCTGGAGATTTTGCAAATTAAAGCTCAATAAATGCAACCTGCATACATGTTACGTTACTGAAAACCAATTTCTAAAACATAAAACTGTATGTTAGCTTCCCTGTTATTTTGTCAAATCCCTTAATCTTTCAAAATCAAATGTTCAGGTGATACACCCACCTTAAAACTCAATGTTTCCCCTCTCACACTTATGCACTATTGGAGAAGGCACATCTTAATTTCTCAGTAAAAGCCATCTTTTCCTGGGACTATATTCCCTGGCGGAGACATACGCTGTCTTCCATGTCGCTCCGTGTTGGACCAGTTAAATAAAGTTACTTCAACACAAAACTTCATACACGTCGCGTTTTTGGATTTCTTATCTCAACTGCATTCCAAGTCTCTACAAGTTGATTTATATAGCATACGGGAATAAACTCAAACCAATGGCAGCTGAAAGGTAGGAAAAACAATTCTATAATGTACCGCTCCAGTAGTGTGTTTTGGGAAATGGATGTCATTAACGTAACGTGTGCAGGTTGTAATTATTTGGCTCAAATGTGCAATATCAACGGTATTGTCCTTTAACTGACGAGACTTCTCCACTTTCTCTCGTCAGATTTCAACGACCAAAACAATCAGCGCGACACAAGACAAACTATCACAAAGCACCGTCAGTGAACGCCGGCCTAATGTGACAGATCTGAGAGTGGTGGTGTGTGAGGGATAGGCGTGGCGTGCGGCGGAACAGTGCAGCCCGCAGGCTGATCCCCAATCAAGACTAGAAAACTGGCTCAATGCCGCTGACGCGTCGCCCCTCTCGCATGAAACATTCACAGGCTCCATCAGCAGCAGCTGGCCTACTTTCACCCCTCTGTCTCTATCCAAATGTATGTAATCGTTCATTTTAATATACAGCGTGTCTGTTCGTGCCAGCACCGTTCCTTTCCTCGTGGTTCCTGAATTATTTGCTCTTCCTTTATTCTTTCTTTCATAAAGCATTCTAACCGTTTGGTGGCGTTTTCTCAGCCTTTCTTCATCTTTCTCCTCATGCCATCTCATTTGTCTATCATAGTTTTACAGCAGCATCATTTTTAATCTAATATAATACTACAGAAAAACTGGTGAAATACACATTAGACAACAGCTTTCTAAAGTGCTCTGAATGACTGATCAAAAAGTTCAAAGGTGAGTTCACGTGAAAGCATTTCAAAGTTTCACGCTGCGTCTTCCTTTTTTATTCAGTTCTGTGTATCGCTAAAGTGGTATAAGTGGAGTGCATTTTATAATATGTTGTGATGAAATTAAAAGGAATACATCTTGATATACAAATAATGAGTCGAGACCACAGGAGTGTTTATCAGACGTTAATGTGTAGGTGGTCCAATCACACAAGGGCGACCTAACTTTTCACAGCAAACTTGAAAGCATGATGCATTCGCTGAGCATTAGTTTCAAAGTGAGATAAAGAAACATTAATCCCCGTGGGTGCTTTAACGTCACTCTGTGAAATATCTATATTTTTTTAGACAAGAAAGCAATCCTGTAAAACTGTTATTTTCTCTCCCCATCAACACCCTAATGCACACATGCAAATATTATGCTAATGGTATGTTAATTGGTGGAGTAGCTGCAAAGCAGCCCTGCTGTTCAAATGACTGGTGAGAAAATAGGTGGGGTCAGTCGCAAGCTGTAAAAGCAGCTCGAACACAAATAAACAAAACCCTCGGGGATTAACAGAACAAGGGCCAGTGATAAACGGATGAGAAGAGAGACAGGGAATACAACAGGCTGTAAGCGAGGGGACAAGAGAATCAGCTCAGGGATATGGAAATATCCACAAGCAAGGGACAAGGGGAAAAGGAATAAGTGAGAGCAGGGCTAAGAGGGGTTTATGAAGGAGACAGGGGGATTAAAAGGGAATGCGGTAAGAGGAATAAGAAAAGGAAGAGAAGTAAAACAAATCAGCAAAGACAGCAGAAAGAAGAGGACAGGATAAACTGAAAAAAAAAAAGAATCAAAGGGAATGTGTATATATACGTTTCCACGCATGTTCATAGTGGAGTGTGAGGATATTGGGAGGTTTTCAATTAATGGCCAAGCTGTTGAATGGTATCGCTTGACATGTACTCATGTTTTTGGCAAACAAATTGGTATAAATAAAGTTTTTCCTTTAGGCACACGAGCTGTTCTCATGCATGTCTTAATTTTGCTATATCTGGATGTTTATCTTAATCAAAGTTCAAACTGCAATGTCACAGTAATCGCAATGTGACTGCCACACACACAGCATAAGTTGAATGATTATAACGATCGTTGTGCTTTACAAATAAAGTTGTTTGTGGATAGCCAAGCAAGCCCTTAAACTTTCTGGCATGCCATTCGTTTTTTTTACAGGCATCAATACAATTATTTGCCAGAAAAGTGCCAGCGGGGGGGGGTCCTTGCCTGTGTGTAGCATAATGTGTAAGAGCACAATGGACCCTGGCAGGAACAACAGCTTGGAATTTGCTGGTGTCCACACCATGCCAACCAGCAACAAGATATTCCCCCCTCATCCAAAAAAACAGCATCCCCTCTGGAACCAAAATGGCTGCCAGTTTCTCAGACAGGCCACCAATGACCCCTTCAAGGCAGAAAACTGTTGTCCTGCCAGGAAGCCACAGAGCCCGGGGCCCTCTCCCACCCCTCAAACTCGAAGGACGGCTGTGTTGGCCAGTCTCTCAGACTTGGGAAAGAGAGACTGAGCTGCACGGAGAGTGAGGATTTTACATTTTTAATTTGGTCGTCACTTTACATCACTTAGGCTCCGAGACTAAAAAGCCCACTTATTTCTCTCTTTGGTTTGGACTGCTTTGAACGACGAGGGTTTCCCCGGCATGCGTGTGCTCCAGACGGTAATGCCGACGCCACGAGCCATGCAGCTGACAGCCATGTGTCCTGACAGTTGACTTTGAATTAGAGTTGATATTAACTTGATTTTGCGAGATTTATTTATTTATTTTTTTAAAGGGCTGCAGAAGTAGCGTGAAATGAAATAAATACTGACCTCTTGCCTGTCATCACATATTTGTCCTCCTCTGCTTTTGTGTTGTGTCGCATTCACTTGTAATCAGACATGACCAGCTGGCTACAGCTTGCTTTTTTTTTTTTTTTTTTTNAGGAGATATTCTCAAAAAGCCTGCAAGCTCTGTATGGAACTGTTGCGACTTTTCAATTGGGACAAATCCAGGACAATCCAACCATGGTATTGTGGACATATAAACAGGAAGAGATGTGATAGGAGGGGATTTTCGGTTCAGAGTTTCACCTTGCACAGCTGCTGCCTGGAGATCAGAGGGATTTCCTGGATAGAGGTGTCCTAATGGCCCTCGCTGTTAATATGAATTCATAGAGGAGCCATTAGTGGCCTTCACTAACACACTTCTTCCTCTCTTCAGTAACATGATAATGGCCCCGTGTCTGACCACTAGTCTGCATGTAGTGGATATAATGTGGATTTATTCTGATGTTCCCCGGGATTACACCCTCAGTAAGCTGTGTATTATGAGTAGATTTAGTTCCATAACTGCTAAAGATAAGGGTGAATTGGGGCGATTGTTTAAACGGCATGTGTTAGCCATCAGAGAGGGAGTCAAAAGAGACAGAGAGAGAGAGAGAGAGAGAGAGAGAGAGAGAGAGAGAGAGAGAGAGAGAGAGAGAGATTCAGGACAATGTAATGTTCAGAGTAGGGCTGGGCGATAAATCGATTTAATCAATTAATTCAATTTTACATTTTGGTACAATGTATAAAATGGCTGAATCGCCAAATTGAGATTTTTTTTTTTTTTTTTTTTTTTAAACCTAGTACCTGTCTATTTTTAATGGGAAATGCGGCAATGGATCACTCCTCATCAAATCAGCCCGTCCATCACATTCATTGATGCCACGCCCACAAAGCTTTCAGCAGGTCAGACGTGCTAGCAAAATGGCTGAAGATGAGCTCGTTTCTAAGAAGGGAAATGTCACATCAGTCATTTGGAAGTGGTTCAGTTTTGCGCCTCATGATGTCGAGCAAACCAACGCGTTATGTAAAGTTTGTAGGAGCTGCAGCTACTAAAAGTAGCAGCACTACAAATGTATTTCAGCAACTGGGACAGAAACAGGTAGCAGAGTGGCAGCAATGCAGTGCTGCGAGATGCAGATCTGCAGTCACAAAGCGCCAACGAAAAAGCAAATGGTGTTAGCTGCATCATTTTCCAGTGTCATGGCATATGATCAGAGGGTCTTCAGTATGGTGGGAATATTGTAACATGCCAGAGCCTCAAGTCAGAGGCAGCAGACAGGCCTGTGTTCCTCACAGGAACCTGTAAATTGCTGTAAAAACCCTTTATTTTGCAAGTGTTTTTTTTTTTTTAGGAAGCCCTACAATTTTATATAAAAGTATTCATAATTTGTTTTGATTATTTTAATAAAGAAAATACTTATTTGAATTATGTATTTTTTTAGTTAGTTTAGAGAAAAACAAGAAAAATCAAGATTAAATTTGAAAATCATCCATAAGTGTGTGTGTGGGGGGGGGGGGNGGGGGGGGAACAAAACAAAAATCGTGATTTTATTTTTAGGCCATATCATCCAGCCCTAGTTCAGAGCATTGATGTTCACTGAAATTCCCAATCCAATCTAATTCACAGCATTAAACACAATTCTGAAATACTTTAGATGAATTTAAATAAAAGCTTAATGTAACTGAAATGCTTTTAGGATAACGAAAAGGTTTTGGTTGCATTTAACAAAAAAGTGAAATTCCAACCATTATGTACACATGGGTGGAATTCATTTTCACATCATAGCTTCGGAAGGGTTTCATTCCAGCAATTTTGTCAAAGAAAAGTGCGTACAAAATATCTGATGGCACAATAAAAGCAAATTTTGCTTATTTTTTAAAAAAGAAAAATAATTTAGTCATATTTTTACACAATCAATAGAGCTGTCAAATTGTAGCAATATTTCTCATTACAGCTTGAATGTGAGCCAATCTGAACCAAACACAATATTTGCTTTTTGTTGGTCCCAGCAGGGCTGTGGGAATAGTTATAATATTTTGGGTGTACAATGTATTACAGGTATTATGTTTATTTCAATTTGTTTATCGATTTTTTTTTTTTTTTTTTNTTTTTTTTTTTTTTTTTAGATATGATTATTAATGCAGCAATAGCCAAGGATCAATCAAGCTCTCATACAGCAAATAAGAGATTCTATTAGGGCAGAAGTTGACTGAAATCCGAGTTCTGTTCCACAAACCAAAATCTAATATCACACAAGCTGGTGGATATGTGTGTCCATTTCTTGATAATTCTGACAGCATCAAAGTGAAAATAAAGAAGGAGGGGGTGAACAGACGCTGGTGAGACATTTTGTAGTTTCAACAGCAACAACTATATCAAGGTCACTCACTTCTTCTCTTCACCTAGGAGGATCTACCTTTGCCATTTTCTGCACAATAATGTATTTAAATATCATTTTACGGTCCCACATCTCTCCTCAAATATGACAGATCACAGATTTATCCTCTACATCGCCACAGAAACAAGAGACGTTGAAAGGACTTTGGCCACTGCACAGAAATGTTGTGTATTTGTGGTCTTTCCTGGGATTAACATAAAACTCTAAGACACAACTAAAAGGACAATTCCAGAGAATCACAGGTTTCAGTTTTTGAAGAGGAGATATTCTGTGTGAAGGGTTTTCAGGTATGATGAAAAAAATCATTTTATAGTCATCGTTTATTAGATTTCAGTGTTTTCTAGTATGACTGAGACAGAAGCCTATCCTGTAGCTCCTTTGCTAAATGGAGATTACTATAAGAATAAGTCTTTTCACAGCATTAACATGCACATAAAAACAGAATAAGAATACTGCAACTAATTAATAAGAGGCAAATACTCTTGTGCTCTGTCAAGATAATATATCATAGATCCTTATCAAATCACTACAACATGTCTCCTGATTAGGCCTATGGGATACAAGTAGGAGAACGAAGCCCAGCTGTAAGAAAAGCATCTTATCAGCACAATCTATGTTATGAAATATGTCTCCAGTTGTTGCAAAGCCTTTGTTGGATTACTGCTGCTTAAAAAAGAAAACTGCACACCCTTAGGGATGATTTATAGCCTCTTATTATGAGTTCCTCCTATCAGGAATGAAGGTAAAGTTACTGTCTCTTCAAACTATCTGTGCTAATAGACATTTCATATCCACTAGTAAAGCTCTATAAACAAACAGATGTGATATGATGTTTGACATTGAATGTGTGGGGATGCACTTACTGTAACTCCATTTTTATTGATGTCGTGCTGCTGAACACAATGGAGGGTGTTTAAAAGACCATACCGGTCATTTTGCATGTTTGAGCCTAATCAATTTTCATACACATAAGGTTATGACAATCATTTCCAAAACCATACTACTGGAAAGGTGAATTCAAAAGAAAATTTCCTACGTTCCAAATCGCCATTGGTTGCAGTTCATTCTGTTACGCTATTAAAATCAACTTGTTGATACTTGAAACGTTCTTGGGATAGGTAATCCATCATCACGAACAAGACATATATTAAGGGGTTTTTTCTAAGTTACATAATTTTAGTGCTTAAGCACAATAAACAGTGCAGAGTGAATATATGTTTCCACCAGGGAATATAGTCCCAAAAGAAGACCTGCATTTATCTAAACATTTAAATGATCGTGACTTCATAAGGTTGCATAGCTATTAGCAAGTGAAACATTTATTTTTAAGGTGGGTGTATCACTTGCATATTTGATTTTGAAAGATTAAGAGATTTTGTGAAATATCAGTAAAGGAAAATGATTGTCAGTAACGTAACATGTATGAAAATTGAATATATTAGGCTCAAAAATGCAAAATGGACAGCATGGTCCTTTAATGTTGAAGTGGATGGTGATGGGTTTGTTGTGTGCTTTGTTTGTTTGTAGTATTTGCGTTTTAAAATGTCTAAGATCGCCACAGAGCCATAGACACACAAAGGTAAACCGGACAGACTGACATAACCATTTCATATCTAGAAAATGTCAAGGAGAACTCCATACACAGGAACGCGATGCTACAAAGCAGATTCGCCATTATAAGAAAACAACCTTTTCTACGGGGCAAATACCACAAAACTGGTTTTAGAAAGCCAACAACATCTCTCTCTCTCACACGAAACCTGCCATGGACTGACTCTTTAAAAACACATGCATAAATAATCACAGCAGAATGCGTAAACAGAGCAAAACCCACTATTCATAACATCAGGTCAACATACAGACAAAAAGAGTTAAAAACACTCCGTAACAACGCACAAACCATATCCATATCATAGTGGCCATTTAATAAAGAAAAACACACACAGCTTAAGAAAAAATATCTGTCTTACCTGTTGCAGGTGGGTCAAAGAAATCCAACGGAGGTCTTCATCATCATGCCATTAATGTCCAAAATGTCGCCATTTTAATCCATAACGGTATATTAAAATAGCGCAGGATGGAGACCGTTATCAATTATGACTTGCTTACAATTAAGCCAGAATCCAGAGTTTTATGGGGTCTTCAAGTTATTTGAAAAATAGCTCTTGTTAGTACAGTTCTGACAAACATGCGGCTGTATCTTGTATTGTTTTACAGGTGAAAACACTGAGGATATTTCCAAACATTTTAACCTGGATCTTCATTTTTTTAGGTCTCAGTTCAGGAGAGAAGAAAGGCAGGTGAAGGACTCCGGGCTCCAGTTCTTCCTCCAAATGCTGACTTTTGTTCGCTGCTCCAATAACAGTTCTTAGAAACCGCAATTTTCACGCCATTTTAATCGGAAATTCCTCTTAATATCTGCTGTATCCAAACTGCGTCACGAACTCACCGGTGTTAGCTGCCATGTTCTTTCTGGCCTCACCTCCTTCATTAATTAGCTGGTTGGTCCAAACTTCTTGAAAAGGTTTCACCGGTGGATTGAGTTGATGCACTCTCAGATATTTCACTGTTGTTGTTGTTTTGTTGTTGTTTTCTAAATTTAATTAGAGTTGTTTTAGTATTTGGTAATATTTGTCTAGCTTAGCTGTTTACTGTTACTAAACATGGCTGCTTCAAAACATCATGGCGTTGGTCACGTGGTCATGTTGGGCTAACAAAGCAATAGGCTATTTTTAAATACTGGGTTGTATTTATCCTGCAAATTTATTTAGTGCCAAATATGTCCATATTGCTGATTTTTCTGTTCTGTAATCAGCAGTGATAAATATTCCTTTTTGTTTTTTATTTCCTTTATGCTTATTTTTTATTGTACTGAATGTTTGGCAAAAGCTCATATTTTTAGTTAACAGCTTGAATAGTTTTACCTGTAAAGACACAATAGTATATTTTCAGAATAAGAATGATTGTTTTCAGTTCATTCTAATTTTTTAACAGAAAAAAAAATGCATATTCCAAAATTAAAACCAAATACTTTGGGATTCATTAGGCTTTGACTAAGGCTATTTGCTGTGTTAATCCAAGTGAATTGTTAAGTTTTGTTGTTGTTGTTGCTGAATTTTTACCAATTTATGTTTTATTTATATTTTTATTATCTGTTTGTACTACATTTTTAATAAGTATGAAAACAAAACAAAAAATAGTCATCTTGATATTTTCTGTTCCCAATGACTTTTTAATCTTTTATGCTGATTATGCAAGTAATCTTTTATGCTGATTATGCAATTGCAATTTCTTGATCTGAAATGTGTAAAAACAAACAAAAGAAAACTCTATAACGACCACCCCACTAGTTCTACAGCCAAGTATTACAGCCAACTAAATTCTATTCAAATCAAGCAAGAAATAATACATAACTCATTATCTTCAGGCTTTTTTATCAAGTCCTTAAAAGTAGTGGGTGCTGCAGGGCCCCCAGCCCTCTTGCTTCCCATTTTCGTGATTTCCAGACATAAATGGGGATCTCTTACTGCTGCTAAACAGATGTGTGAGTTCTGGTATTGTGGTTGGAGCACAGTGTGGCTAAGCAGGCCTGTGGTGAGGTTCTTTACAAGGCCTCAGGGACAGCTGAGAGACCACTGACCGCAAAACACAGCTCCATAAACACTGTCTGAGAGCTAACACAGGACATCCAATATACAGAGCCAGCACTGGAGGTCTGTAGGATAAAGTCCTAAAGGCTGGATTTACACTACAAGTCTTGATGCTCAGTTCTGATCTTTTGCCTATATCCATTTTTTTTTTTTTTTTTTTTTTTTTTGTTCAGCATATTTACACTTTCTTTTTTAAGAGGCCCATATCTGATACCTGTATTTACACAGCTTTGACCTGTAGCAGCCCGGATGCAGTTGCGCATGCGAACATTTCTGAGATGCATGTAAAAAAAAATGCTTCAATGGAATATTTGATGAGAGAAAACTATTTAAAAGTATGATCAGCGGGTAGCAACTTTCAAATGCAGAGTTAAACACCTGATATGTTGTGTGAGCGTTTATCTCTCACATCAGGACATATATTTTTGCCGGTTGGTCATGGAGGAGAAGTGGGTGGAATTGGAGTATTGCTGCTGTAATGGGAGTCTGTTATCACATACTAACACATCTATTTGACATAAACTCATATCAGTATATCTGATATAGTATGCTCTCCATTTCTATTTACAGACAGCGGTCATCCTATTGATCACTTACATCATTCATATGTGGATAATGTCACATAGGAGCAGGAATGGCGAGGAAATGCTGATCTGTGTATTTAGACAGAAGTCGCATTGGCAGATATCCAATGTGTATCTAATTTATTTTCACATATGCAAGTAGCTCAAAACGGATCTGAAAATGTCCAATTCCATGTGGCTTTTTACCATTTACATCTTCGGGAAGCATATCTGACACATCATATGTGAGCAAAAGATCGGAATCAGGTCATATGTATAGTATGTGGTCGTGTGGAAAAGCCAATTGGAACAACTTTTTTTTTTGGCATTGTAGGACATCTCATTCCCATTAATTGAGATCTCAAATATTTTGCTATTTTTGCCCAAATTACATTCTGATGTCAAAATCCTCATGGTGTTCTGGAAGAGAATTTACAAATCGGAAAATTCAAAATCATTTTCCTGACCAACAGGTGAGCACATTATTCAGAATTACAAGTCAGAAAGTTTATTTCAAAGTTGCAGTTTATCCAATTTGAGCACAATAGCACTGAAAACTTTGCAAAAAAAAAAAAAAAAAAAAAAAAAAAAAAAAAAAAAAAGGTGGCATCATAAATTTGACTTGGTGTAGGCCCTTAACATTATTATATTAAGCTAGGTTTCTAATATTCCACCCTCTTCTGTGTAAGTTGACTAGAACAAAATATATATTATCATAGTCCAATACATGATATCCAATAACTATGGCTTCAAAAGTTGCTAAAAAATCAACACCTCTCTGACACAAATCGATCAAAATGAATAATTATAAGCTTAAGAAAGGTAAGAGTTATTGCAGGGGTGTTGTACTGGAAAGTACAGAGTTGTGCTGATGTCAATAAAATGCCACCTTAGAACTAAATTTCTACTTTGTTCAATACAATTCAGAACTTCAAGCTGGGAAATTTTTGACCTTCAACTTAATTTTATTCTAATTTCCTGAAACAGGGTGCCAATGCTCTTTCTTGGCACAAGGGCAGGTGGGTGTGACCAAATAATTATGGTTACCAGAGGCAGCACTGCAAAAATTGGAAAAGAGGCTGGAGCGGGATGAATGGATTATTTTAGTAGCAGGAATGCAAGATCAGCCCATGGAGTCATCTCCCTGTTAAAACATTGCACTGTAGAGTGAAGTTAGAGGCTATTGTATAAAATAAGAGAAAAATTATGGATACCAACAAGCAAATCTGAATTATTTTTCATTTGGGAATTCCCAGTACTTTTCTGGACTGGTTGAAGATCCAAAACAGGAATGTGATATGTAAAATAGCTGTGAACTGATGGCTATATTTCCATGATTTCACCATGTTGTCATTTGTGCAAACATGTAATTAGCATTGTGCACAAACAGTCATGCTCAAAAAATTTGATTTTGATTTAAATGGACATCGTGAACAAGTGTACACTGGACTAAAGTATTTTAGATCTAACTAGTGTGAGGAAACTGATGAAGCCTTTCAGATAAACAACAAAATGGCTTCAATCTAAACAATTTAGCTCAGAGATTGCACTTTAACCTCCTATCATCTTACAACCTGGTAAGGTGAACCTTCACTTAAGTCAAACTTTTTGAACTACACTATATCATAATCTTATAGCTTTGAGTGTTTAATTTAATTTCACTTTAGTAAAATGTAATCAGAGTACAGCAACAGCTCAATGTCTCGTATATTTGTCTTTTTCAATCCCGCTTTTGAGCTTTTCCCCATCAATGTTGTACCAACAATCCTGCAGACATGAGAATGCTAACTCAAAAATGTTCCAATAAATAAACATTACCGTGCAAGAGGAGAGCTCTTTGTGTATGTGTGTGTTACTGTGTGTATTGCCAGATACAGCTTACATTCAGACAGCAGAAGACAGACATTATGTAGCTGTGTCAGAGAGAAAGAGTGTAGCAGAGATAGCAAACATCTCTGCTTCTTATTCAGCTTATGTTCTGTTTAAATGACATCTCTTCAGCTCTGCAAAACAACTTTAAAGCCCCTTTTTATCATGCAACATATTTCATCAAAGCTCTTCCAAAAATAAATGTGGTCACAATGATGTTTAGAGGCCTTGCGGAGATTATGCACCAGCGAACAGGAAGTTGACTTGTGTAATCCCTTCTGCTGTTGGTCAGGGGTCAGAGGTTAACTTCCTGCTTTTGAACTTCAAGAGGCAAAGTTGACAGATGAAACATATTATTGTCTAGTCAAAATTTGTTTTAGTGTTTTCATGTGACAATTGTTTGCTTTCAAGCTCGATCACTGTTTTCTCTCAGACGTATATGCACACACCCATAGAAATACCCCAGACGGGTGTAATTGGTGTGTAGGGACGGTTGCTGCAAATAACTGTAATTACCAGAAATGAACTGTTACATGAAAACAGTCAACACATGTCATTTTATGTTTGAAAGCGGTGGTCATATGTCAGAGGAACTTTGGGTAACAGCACTTTGCTGCAACTCATTTTCAACACATTAAGGCTTATTGTTTTCAGTCACGCTGTGGTTGCACTGATCTCTTCACACACTAGTGTGAAATGTACTTATGAGTGTTTTTACTGTGGCAAAGCTGGTAGAAAGAGGGGTCAACAACCCCTTTGATAATCATAATGCATAATACACACTGATGTGCACACACAAGCGTGCAGATACAATTTAACAAGCAGGCACGTGGAGGACAACAAGCGTGCATACAAAAGTAGTATGTATTAGTAGTAGTAGTAGTATCCAAAGAGAAGCGTAAACACACACACGCACACACTAAACAGACTCATCGTTTCACTTTCCCCCTTTGAAGTCCTCAAATATCATGAAGCATTTACAGTCTAATTACGTGCGATCATGTCTTTCTCTCTCTGCAACTCCCTCTTTTCTCTCCCCGATCCCAGCTGTGAATCCACAGTGAACTGGGGGGGGGGGNCGGGGGGGGGGGAGGCACAACAACCAGGAAAGAGCAAAAGCATGAAGATGAGACCGCATGGGGAGAAAACAAACATGGAGACAGGAGAAGGGGGGAAGCAGCGGATGTGTGTTGACAGTTGGTATGTCCGCCACTCTTTTGGGTCATTGAGAAGGAGACACCCCCGTCGCTCATACTCCTCCTTGAGACGATAGAGCAAGATGCAGAAGGGAGTTTGAACCAATGCCAGGACAGATCAACCTGTCCGCCAAACCCCCAGCATGAGGGGAAACTGGGGGTAAGAAGCTTCTGGAAGGCCCTTTACGGAGAAACCTCAAAAACAGGATATTGGGCAGAATTTAGTTTTGTCAGTGTTTGAGTTCAAGTGTGTATCGGTGTTTCTCTGTGTGAATTTGGGTGCGTGTGTGGGCAAATGGAAAAGCAGCTACAGGCTCCAGGGCCTCTGCATCTATCTAAAACTGTCTTTTCACTAAGACCCATAAAGAAACATTAAATCAAGGACAAACTCGCACTTCCAGGGAACAAATTAGTAAAAGGCAATCTGGGGAACAAGCTGTAAGTGTCGTGTTTGTGCATTAGGACAACTGCTCCTGTGTGTGAATGCATGTGTCTGCTGTCGCTGCTCAAACAGTTCAAAATGGTACAGCTTTATCTGCAGTGTGTGTGTGTGTGTGTGTGTGTGTGTGTATGTATGTGTGTGTGTCAGAATAACAAGAACATAATCTATACGAGGGTGCAAGGTGTGTGTCTGTGTATGTGGGCGGGCGACGGCTTGTGCCTTGAGTTTTTTTTTTTTGTAAACACTAAGAAGGCANGGGGGGGGGGGTCATGTGCATCGAATGTGCCCCTGTTTTTGCATGGTGCTCATTTCTCCTTCTTTCCACCCTCCACAAATCTCGGTGGCGGCGGCGGCAGCGGGAATGACATTTGGGAGCAATTTTGAAGTGCTCCCGCAAAGGTTGTCAAGGGATTAATCTCATCTCACACTGGGGCGCCGAAAAAAACGGCTTCCTCCAAGAATTAAACACAATTTACCCATCAAGACAAGTCTTTCAGGATGGGAGACAAGCATAAATAATATCTCCTCGGTCCAGATTCGCTAATTTACAAGCTTAGCATCTCCAAATGTTATTAGTGGGAATGACAAGGTTACCAGAAGGCGCTGTAGGGAATGATTTGTTATCCGGGCAAGCAGCAGCTGCAGCAAAAGACGCATGTTGGAGCGTCTGGATAGAGAGAGAGAGACATACCTGACACCCACTGCCTCACCCCTCCTTCCCTCTCCTTCCTCTCCTAACCCCCCCACTACCACCACTACAACCAGGACTGCACACACCTCAGGCTGGCAGATAGCAAACTTGGCATCTCTCAAGCTAATGTTCTTTTCCACTCCTCTCATTTTCATTTGCTTTCATTCTTCCTCTCTCTCCTGCAACGCTTCTCCTTCTTCTCTCTCTCTCTCTCTCTCTTATTTTCCTCTTCTCTGTTTCTCTCTCTCTTTCCTGCTCTTTCTCTCCCACTTGCTCTTGAGGCTGAAAACATCAAATAGAGCATTTGGGCATTCGCTGTCATCTTGGCAAGTGTTGAAGTAGCTCTCGTCTGCAAGGGAAAAAAAAAACAAGAAGGAAGTTAGAAAGATATTCAGCAGCTCTCGACGTAGCAGTCAAAGTGAATACAGATGTCTCTATGTTGCATCCAAAAATATGTTTATCTCTTCTATAGATCTATATAGACATCTTTGCTCAGTCGCCGTCAATCATGAGATGCCTGAGTTCTCTGGCCAAGTTTCGTAGAATTCCTGTGATTAACTTTGTAAATAACCAGGTGCCTCCTGGATTTGGATGCTACACCTTTTCTAAGCTGACAAGGAGCTGACACCCTCAATCTGACGGTGCTGTTGTGCGAGATGGATAATTTGCTCATTGTGTGTACGTGTGCGCATGTGTGCGCACAGACGAGTGTGCGCGTGTGTTTTAGAGAGAGTATTTTGATCTGTGCTGGCTGTTTATCTTGCTGAAACAGGAGTCTGCCGTCACTCCAGCCCTTTCTGATCCTGACAGATGAGTTCAACCCCAGCCTGCAGCCTCTGAGGAGAGAGAGGAAGAGAAAGAGAAAAAAAGGGACAGTAAGGGAAGGTGTACAAGAGAGAAGCAGACGGATATAGGAGGAAAGAAATATAAATAGGGGGGAATAGGAAGAGGGACCTGAGACAGAAAGTGAGAGAGATAGAGAGAGAATGAAACAACAGGAAGTGAAGGAGAAGAGAGAGAGAGAGAGTGCTTAGCTTCACCTGCCAGTCTGTGTTAGCAGGGATGAGCCAGAGTTCCCTGCTTCTGCAAGCTTAATGTCAAAGGTGGGACTGCAGGGTTCTGTCTGACGTGTGTGTATGTGTGTGTGCACGTGTGTGTCTTTGTGCCCAGTGGGTGTTCCCCCACACACATTCCCACTTTTTGCCAGTCCTCTCTCTCCATTTTGTCCCTTTTGCCATCCTTCAGTGCTCGCTGTGGTTCAAGGATGTGTGTGTGTGTGTGAGAGAGAGAGAGAGAGAGTATGACATGCATCTCATCAGCAAACCAAAAGATAGGAACCCCATTGCTGCCAGACTAAAAGGATTATACCTCTGTACCTTGTTTTGTTTTCCATTTCAGTTTTGTGTTTAATTTTACCTTTAATTTAGGAGCAAAATTAAATTTTTTAATAATAATAATTATAGTTTTGTTTGCATAAAATCAGGTAGGTAGTATATAATGACACAGCTGGAGATTACTAATATGTGACTAAAGTAAAAATTGATGCACCATAATTAGAAGAAAAACCTTTTTGCCACACACAAAGGTGTTTCTTTGGAAGCTTACACACTACAAATTCTGCTTTACATTAGCCGGAACGATCAACCAAACCAAGAGTCTCAACATTATGAAATTTTACATATGCATCACTAATATATATATATATATATGTATACGTATGTATGCATACAGTCTTTCAGAAATTCCAGCCAGGCATCTACCTCATTCCACCAATGAACCCATGCCACTACAACGCCATATATGGTCAATTTTGATTTGATTGGCCAGAAGTCAGGAAGTGTGGTGACCCTCAGTGAAACACACTTTAAAAAGGTCTTCAATGATCCCAAATATATCTCTAAAAAAAAAAAATGAGGCACACAATAGTTTAAAAAAAACACAGAGAATGTGNCCAAATATATCTCTAAAAAAAAAAAATGAGGCACACAATAGTTTAAAAAAAACACAGAGAATGTGTGACACAGATGTTAAATAGTAGGTTTTAACCAAAAAGTGGCCCACAGGTTAACTCTGGCAAGGCCACAAAAGTGGGCTCATAGATCCTGCCATACTTCTATTTAGATAATGAACTAGTACTTAATATTTGTTTACCCTTGCACAAGGACCTCCAGTAAGGATATATTTAGAATTGCTCAAGAGACAAAATTAGGAAATTCTGAGTATTATTTTCCATATAAATAATTAATTTAAGTTTAATACATTTCAGAATTATGAATTAGTAAAAAAAAAAAAGAAAACTTGAGGCCCTACATACCCATGAAAGGTGTTTTTACTTAGAGTATTTTGACTAAGTAGACATCTTCTCAGGCCTGTGTGACTTGACTGACATCTCAGGTGACATACAGGTGTGCCTGTTTATTGCCTTAATGGTTTGACCACTTTGATTATATATGTTACTCTTTGTGTTTAAACAATTCTGTTTTCCCATTTGTGTGACTTATGTAGTCTTGTAATTTTAATTTTGATAATTGCTACTGAAGTAAACTTTAAACATTCCTGTTAGGTTTGTTTCATGTGTGTGTGGAGTTTAATGACCTCAGCAAACTCCCAGCACATAGTAATTCTATCCAACATGAAAATGAGCAGAATTTAATAATCTAGGATAATTAATGACACATGGGGCTTTTAAGTGGCAGAGACAAACAGCCATGTTGTGATTGGCTAATCAGCACCAGGCATGGAGAAACAAAAACCAAAAAAAAAAAAAAAAAAAATCACAATTCATGAATCCGTCATTTTGATACCAATTACAGGAAAGAGAATGGGAGATAACCTCCTACCTTTATCTTTGGCAAATAAGCATTACTCCACATCTGGTGCTAATCATGCTAATCAGCCAATCACAAAAAAATGGACATAACCTATATTATTGATTCTTGGCAATTACTGCTTTTCCATGGGAATTTTTAAAAACATATTTAAGAGTGTTTTCACTTTGACAGCTACATCTTATGAGATGTATCTGCATTACACACTTCACTTCTGCAGGCCAAATCTGACACAAATTCAAGCAAACTGTTTGATATGATATTTAGCTTCTGAAGTATGTATGATATCGCCTCAATTGCATTTTGGGTAAAAGCATTTATACAGTAAAATCTGCAACAAGGCATAAACAATTTAGAATTCCATTGATTTTGATGTGACTACAAATATTTTTGCTAAATTTGCCAACATGTGTACATTTATTGTACCTTTGCAAAAAAGTATAATAAATGTTCCAACCCCACCCCATTTCTTCTTTACATTTTTATTCCCTTTGCACCACAAACAGATCACCCCCATCTTCTTCCTCCACCTCTCTAATTCGTTTCATACCTCTGCTGGCTTCCACCCACACAGGCCTCTTCATCGCACGCTTCCCTCCGCCAAGTCACAGGGGCCCCCGTCGGTGCCCAGGGCTTGACGACATTCTCTCTCTCTCTCTCTCTCTCTCTCTCTCTCTCTCTCTCTCTTTCTTACACACACACAAACACACACTCAGTCACAGACTTCGATCGCCATGTAGCGCTGCTACCGTCACCACCTCGGCACCACCGGGCCATCTGTAGAGTCTCGGCACACTGGTGTGGAAATCCAAGTCACCTTGCTGTTACACAACTACAGAGCACTACTTTGACGGCCATGAAGCACGTGCACACACACACACACACACACACACACACACAGCCAGCCGCTGCAACAATTTGTGTGCATGCATTTGTGCTTTGTGTGTAGTGTGTGGGGGTAGGAGGCTCGTGCTGCAGGCGTGAGCGTGTGAGTTTCTATCTCTGCAGCTGCAGAGTGCAAACACGGGGGGGCCACGGCGATTTCATCCATCTATTGAACTGGTGTAATTGGGAGCATGACTGACAGTGTAGCGGCTGGAATGCTATATGTCAGACTGCCTGCTTTTAGTGCCACCTTCCTCTCCCTTTCTCTCCCTTTCTCTTTTGTTTACTCAGACGCAAACTCTTTCATCTCTCCCCATCTCTTTACATTGCCCGCTCTCACCTTCCAACCCCTTCATCCTCGTGTCCCCGCGTCTCTATTCACTGACCAACATCCTCGCCAAGACTCAGCGGAGAGGCCTTGAAGAATTTACTGCCTGTGAAAGGGCCGGATATCTCACCTCGACCCGACCTGCCCTGACCGAGCATAAACAGCACATCTTTGTTATAACTTGTAAGCAGGATCTGAAGTTTCTCCTGCTAAGCGATGCGGAGAGACCATGGCTTTGACCCCGAGTTGCATCAAGTGTCAGCAAATGGAACCATAAATAGGGAATAGTTTTAATGAAAAGAATGGCTGAAAGATGTTGATCGCCGAATAGGCCAAATTGTTGTCGGTCCTGTGTTGTCTGAAAACACCCCCACCTACAAAGTGTTTTTGTGTTATCTGTGTGTTATTTCACTGGAGTTTGTGCTTGCTGAAAAGTATTGCAGTGATGATATTACGAACAGAACAATTAGTCAGTTTGGAGAGGTAGCTCAGCGATGCTTACTGCCTATCCACTTAGATAGCCCCTGTCTCTGAGTCACTCTCGCTTTCTTTCTCTTTTTATCCCTTTATGTATCCGCTCTCTAACTTAAATCTGCCTTCTCCTCCTTTTCTTTGTGCTCTCTCTTTCTGTCTCATTCTCTCTCTCTCTCTCTCTCTCTCCTCCGAATCGGTGACAGATAGGAAGAGGCCTACAGGGCCACGGAGCGGAGGCTGTGAAAATCTCACCTCACTTTTAATGACTTTTAATGAGATTCATAAAACATGCAGAAACTTGCAGAAAAAGGGAGAGCAAGAGAGCAAGAAGAAGGAAACAGGGAGAGAGAGAGAGAGAGAGAGAGAGAGAGAGAGAGAGAGAGGGAAGGAGGGAGTGAGAATGAGAGACAGAGAGAAAGCAGCACCGCCTGCCACCAAGCTGACAGAGAGCAGGCTTGACATTTGGCCTCTCGTAATTAGGGAAGTGCCAGATTCCGTCCCACTAAATCTCGGCTCAAAATCATTATTCTCGATGGTGTTGACTCTGCAGAGTCCGACCCGCTTAAGCCCTCCTCNTCCCCCCCCGTAAATATTGCAGCCAAAATTACATTACAGTTTTGCGCTTGCCTCCCCCTTAATTGCTTGCCCTCCAAACACAATCTGCTTTGGCAATACATAAGATGGTATGTGAGTTAACAGCGACAGTGAGTTGGCAGGGAGGCAGCTGAGTGGCGGTCTGTGAAAAAAGGGAGCACTAAGACGAGGAGATAAAGTGTGGAGGAGAGCTGGAGAGGAGCTGATCACACACAGACAAGCTGGGGAGCAGCAGACAGATGCCATGAGAGCGTGGCTGTCATCCGCACAGCCAGGATGGAGGGAGGAGAGGTGGATCAGAGGGAGAAAAGAAGAGGCCAGGAAAGGAGAGACAGAGAGCAGGAAGGGAGAAAGCAGGAAGAAAGGCTGAAAGCAACAGGAGGCTCGGGGAAAGGAGGGGAGTATGGGATGAGCGGAGGAAAAAGGAGGTGGGAGATTGGAATGGAGAATGGAGAAATGGGAGGAAAAAGGTGGAAGACTGGAAGAAAGGAAAGAGAAAAAGTAGAACACAAGGCAGGTGCCATGTATGCATGTAGCTCTTACATCCTGAGTTCACATCTGGCTGAGCAGGTGTGTCGCATTTCATTTTTCATGCACTCTTCCCATCAGTTCTGTCACTTTTCTCTATCCACTAATTGACTAACTCAGAATATAAAGTTACACGTGAAACATCGTATTAGCATTTGAAGGGCTTTTATCTTGTTTTCTGACTCAAAATGTAATTCAATGTATGTCTGCCAAGATATACATAACAACATAACATTTCTCCAAATAATCAGAAAGAACATAATACCAACTATCTTCTAATACTCTGGTGACACATCCTGTCTTTATTAGATACTGACATATAGCTGCTATAGCAAGAAATACATTTTTTTCCGATATATTTGAATGGCTCATTTGAAACAGATAGCTCTGTTTAAATTTTTTTTTTGTTGTTTTTTTAAATCATCTACTTTTATTGTGCATCCCCAGTAACATCAATTAATCTGATGTAGGATGAAATTGTTTTTTTTAAAAATCTATATAAATTAACAAAACATAAGTACATACAGTTTGGTTGATATTACTTGGATGATATTACATTTCATGTGATATCATCGCTTATCTTCTGATGTGGTTTCTCATGGATCCTACCCTAGGACCTCCCTAAAAGTTCCCGTTGAATGGAGGAGCAAAGAAATTGGGAAAGAATACAATTAAAAGAAAAAAGGAGAAATAGTGAGTATGATTAAGGAAGTTTCAAACTGAATACATAAGCGGTTTTCAGACAACAAAGCATATAATCTGTAGATCATCTAATCTAATCTTTATTTAATCAGGTTGTCTCATTGAGATTGGAATCTCTTTTGCAAGAGAGACCTGATTNAATATACAATAAATAAGGAATTTAAGAAAAACAATTACAAAAATCATAAAAAACATCAGATAATAAAGCTTTAAAATCATCAATTGAAATGTAAGACTCCAAATCCAATCCAATCCAAAACTCCAGATCTGTAGGTCATAAGAGATCATAACTGTTATTATGTTTCTGAATCTAAAATTTTTATTCTATAGCCGTTTCAGTTCAGTATTGAGAGTCCAGTTAGTCATGCCTCAAAAAAAAAAAAAAAAAAAAAAAGGTGCCATAATTTATTTTAAGCCAGCACAATCAATCACTTTGTACAGAAAAAAACTTTTTTATTGCACTAATTCCACCCAGCATGCACCATCATCTTATCACACAAAAAGCATCATCAGTACCTCTGTTTTTCCCCACTTTGCGAGAAGTTTAAACAAAGTTCCCTCTCCCTTTCCCTCATCCTGTGAAGCTTCTGTCTTACAGAGAGAACCCATCACAAAGCGTCAGCTAATCTGGTAGATGGTGAGAGGGGACACGGGTTTGACAGGGGCTCGCTTCCTCCATAAACCTGCCATTAACACTAATCCTCATGGGTGGCAAGCAGGGAGGGACAAGACCGCCTGTAAATATCAATAATAAATAGGGGATGTGGTGATATTAGGCCCCCACCCACCCACTACCACCACCACCACCACTCCCCCATCCCAGCCCATTTTGGCCCCCACGTCTTCATCCTTTCTTTTGCAGGATTGGTCTGAAGTTAATCCCTCCAGCCGTTATGACAGTCAATTAGCAGAGAAGAATGTGGCTGGACTCAGACGCGTAGCTTGAAAGTGAATGTATGGGGGGTTCGTGGGGTGTGCGTGTGTGGGTGTGTGTCAGTAAGTTTGGTACTGAAGGGTGTGTATCTGCATGTGTGTGTCTGTGTGGAGATGTTCCACAATGACAACTATCTCTCTGTCCGCCCCCCCTGGAGAGCAGATGGGATGTGAGCCTGCCAATGAGACAAGAAGAAAGAGTCGTGTGTGTGTGCATGTGTGTGTGTGTGTGTGTCAGTCATGCATATGCACACACACATGCGTAAGGGTGCCTGTGTATGTGGGCCTGCTTGTCTGTGCATTCAGTGCAACAGTGTGCTCCCATAGTTCCAAAATTGTACAATTCTTATAGAGACAGTCTGGTGCTGAGATGATGAGAGCACATTTTCTGAAATGTAATAATGTGACGCTTAAGAACATGACTCATATCGGTGAAAATTAACAGCAGTAAACATCATTAACTTAATTTTTCTGGATTACTTGAAAAGTCAATATAACTACATGCAACAGTGTAATTACAGTAAATGACAGCTACTTTAGTAACGATTCACACTGAGTCTTTCTACTTCTTTTGAGCCACTTCAATAATTGTGATCATCGTTTTAAAGGACCATACCATCCATTTTGCATGTTTGAACCTAATATATTCAATTTCCATACAGGTTACGTTACTGACAACCATTTCTCAAAGGATAAAACCGTATTTCAGCTTTGCTGATATTTTGCAAAATCTCTTAATCTTTAAAAATCAAATATTCAAGCGATACACCCACCTTAAAAATCAATGTTTCACCTGCTAATAGTTACGCAGCCTTATGAAGTCATGATCCTTTAAAGTTTTTGATAAATGCAGGTCTTCTTTTGGGACTATATTCCCCGGTGGAGACATACATTCACTCTGTGNGTTTTTGATAAATGCAGGTCTTCTTTTGGGACTATATTCCCCGGTGGAGACATACATTCACTCTGTGGTTTTTATTGCACTTAAATGCTAAAATTATGTAACATAAAAAAACTCTGAATATACATCTTGTTTGCTATGATGGATTACCTTTCCCAAGAATGTTTCAAGTATCAACAAGTTGATTTTAATAACAAGAATGAACTGAAACCAGTAGCAATCTGGAAGGTAGGAAACATTTTTTTAATTCACTGTCCCAGTAGTATGCTTTGGGAAATGATTGTCAGTTACATTACATGTATAAAAATTGAATATATAGGCTCAAACATGCAAAATGGCCGGTGTGGTCCTTTAAGTCTTGTTTCAGTATCAGTTTTTTCTGCACTGTTTTGATTTATAAGTAATTCAGAGTGCTGATAAATACATTGAGATTTTTTTCTTTTGTTATGTACAGTTCCACTTCACAGTTTCCAAACCATCAGAGAACACCTATCCTGGAGTCGGAACTAAAAATGGTTCCTGGTTCCTGGCCTGAGTTCTTTAAAAATGTCTTGTGGTGTGAAAGCGCATTAAGAAATCTAACCCATAGTTGTCCCAGTTTACTGTTCCTACATAACACTTTAGCAAAATTTTGCCGCTACCCAAACTTCATGTTTGGTAATATTTTGGACAAGGAAAACAGTCCTTGGTGGCTTGGTGGTCATAATTT
The DNA here is from genome assembly GCA_014773175.1 of Lucifuga dentata. NCBI lineage: Eukaryota > Metazoa > Chordata > Actinopteri > Ophidiiformes > Bythitidae > Lucifuga > Lucifuga dentata. The sequence goes on along the minus strand of VXCM01000101.1, from coordinate 179,311 downwards.
TGCATAATATTTAGTGTAAATTTTACCAATCTTCTTCTCAAGCTAGTCACATTATCCAAATTTATGATGACTTGCTTTACTTTATGACTGCTGTAAGTTCTTAGATAATACCAATGGCCAGCTGTGATCAACATGTATGTCATAGTGTTTTCCTGTAGCACCGTGCTGGAATGATCTACCAGCAACAGATGGCTATGTGTCATCACTTCAGAAAAAAAACCCTTAAAGGACCATACCACCCATTTTGCATGTTTGAGCCTAATATATTCAATTTTCATACATGTAACGTTACTGACAATCATTTCCCAAAGCATACTACTGGAACGGTGAATTAAAAATGTTTTTCCTACCTTCCAGACCTCCATTGGTTTCAGTTCATTCTGCTATTAAAATCAACTTGTTGATACTTGAAGTGTTCTTGGGATAGGTAATCCATCATCATGAACAAGACCTATATTCAGGTTTTTTCGAAGTTTTGTATTTTTAGCGTTTAAGCGCAAAAAGCGTGGAGTGAATGTACGTCTCCACCCGGGAATATAGTCCCAAAAGAAGACCTGTGTTTATCGAAAAATTTAAATGACTGTGACTTCACAAGTTTGCGTAACTATTAGTAGGAAACATGGATTTTTAAGATAGGTGTATTGCTTGAATCTTTAATTTTGAAAGATTAAGAGGCTTTGCAAAATATCAGGAAAGCTGAAATACGGTTTTATCCTTTGGGAAATGATTGTCAGTAACATAACATGTATGAAAATTGAATATATTAGGCTCAAACATGAAAAACTGATGGTATGGTCCTTTAACGTTTAATTTTATTATGATATTTTTTTCAAAATACTTGGGCTTGCATTGACATGTCTTCCTCTCGTATGCAGAAAAGATTGTATGCAGAAAAGAAGGAAAGGTTAAAATCTAAGCAATTGCACAGTTTTGTATGCTTCTTTGCTGGAATTCTCAATTTCTCTATGAAGCTACATTGGAACCGTTTTAATCCAAAATGACACAAACACCCTTTGGAAAAAGGAATCCCTTGCATTGACAAAATGCAGTATTATTTAGAGGAGTCAGACAGAGAACTATCAAATCACACCTCTTTTCATCTGAATTAAAAAAAAAAAATTCTGGGAAAGGGCTAAAAGCATCATTGTATGCTTGTTTACCTTTTGGGATGCCGGTGGAACAAACAGCTAGCGGCAGGCCCCAGCTCCATCCTAGCCTCCAGAGAGACGTTAGGGCAGCTACCCAGGTGCCCTGACCCAGAATGAGAGGCTAAATTGGGCTGCAGAATGCCTCTGGTCCCTTGAATGCCTCTCCCAGGGCAGCAGAGCCAGAGGCCAGCCCAGCATGGTGCAAAACTCAGCTAAAGTCCACCCAGGGGACCAGGACAATAGCCAAGAATGTGCTCGTATGGTAACATCATCAACATCAAATCTGACTGGAGCAGGTTTGGTTTTCGGGGCGGTTTGTTTATTTCAGGTGCTGTTTTTTTATGATTTGAAGGCGCACACCATCTCATGCCCATAAACCCTGTTGAACTGTGCGCAAACATAGATGTATACACACTTCCACTCGCACATGCACGCACACATTCAGCATAACACACAAGCAGCAGCAGTAGCAGTAGCAGCTGTACAAGTCTTTGGATGAGTGCACATCTGTTAGACTGGCTTAGTACAGTCAAACTGGCTGTTGACAGCAAATGTTTTCACTCAAGCCTGCATTGTGAATTATGGTATATGGAAGCTGATGCTCAGGGAAAATGGCTAATTCGCTTACGCTTAACATTTCTCTCTCTCTCTGTACCCTGTATGTCATGCAAACTATGGCTACCTTTCTCTCTCTGCTTTCCTTTTCATCCGTAGCCTGTTTGAGACACACTGGCCGGCAAGTTAAATCAATTATACCCCTAGCAGTTGAAATATTTGCGGTTATTTGGAAAATAAATGCTTTGCCCAGGTATCTCTTTAAAACCTCCCATTTCCAGAGGGTAGAGTGCAGGTCGAAGCCGCAGGACTCCAACAATCCATCATCTGCCACCTCAGCGCTGCTGTAATAGCCTCTCTTTCTTCTAATGCCAGACTGAATGGTAGCAATGATAGGAAGGCATGTGTTCATGTACCTAAGATGTGGATTGATAAAATTGTACGATTGATTTGAAACCCAACATTCTTTCCTGTATGACAGTGAGTCACAGCACTATGTATTTGTGTGTAGGCAGCAAATGAAAAATACCAGCAAGGAGTGATTGGAACAAAACGATCTGACCCTCAACCCTCCAATCTTTTTAAGCTTAATTCCATTCAGAGGTAGCTTTCAATGCCGAAATTGAATTCTATGGCTATCCAGGATGCACTGCTGTGTGTATGTGTGTGTGTGTGTGTGTGTGTGTGTGTGTGTGTACATGGGGGTATTTGGGAGTGTATGGGTGTGATTGTTGTTGGGCAGCGACGGAAGGATATCTGTATTCTTTACATAACATAAACATAACCACAATAAGAAAACATCGCAAGTCCTGCATTCAAAATCTTATTTTAGGTAAAGCATTAACAACAAAATACCCAAATGTCCTTCTAAAGAAGGACCTGTGACATTATGAATTATTGATGCATTAACATGCATCATGCGTCATCTTTTTGCATCAATAGAGTGTGAACAACCTCATATCTCCAATGTCGCTATTTAGTTTGGAATGAAATTTTTAAAATCCTGGAATCAAATAATGAAAATTATTTAACTCAAAATTGTTAGTTTTTCAGGTTTTCATACTTTTATGACAGTTGAAGTATTAGGTAACTCAGCTTTTCAGATGACAGTAAATTCTTTGATTTGTTTGCCTTCATAGTAACTAGTAGCAACAGCTGCAAAACACAGTTAGGGCAAGCAAATGTACAATATTCCCTCAGAATATAAAGTATCACAAAATGCAAATACTCACCTTTAAATGCAAATATATCAAACTTGTATTTTGTTAATGGGTAGCAGTGGAAGTTTGTCTATGTGTGTGTGTGTGTGTGATGTGTGTGTGTGTGTGTGTGTGTGTGTACATGGGGGTATTTGGGAGTGTATGGGTGTGATTGTTGTTGGGCAGCGACGGAAGGATATCTGTATTCTTTACATAACATAAACATAACCACAATAAGAAAACATCGCAAGTCCTGCATTCAAAATCTTATTTTAGGTAAAGCATTAACAACAAAATACCCAAATGTCCTTCTAAAGAAGGACCTGTGACATTATGAATTATTGATGCATTAACATGCATCATGCGTCATCTTTTTGCATCAATAGAGTGTGAACAACCTCATATCTCCAATGTCGCTATTTAGTTTGGAATGAAATTTTTAAAATCCTGGAATCAAATAATGAAAATTATTTAACTCAAAATTGTTAGTTTTTCAGGTTTTCATACTTTTATGACAGTTGAAGTATTAGGTAACTCAGCTTTTCAGATGACAGTAAATTCTTTGATTTGTTTGCCTTCATAGTAACTAGTAGCAACAGCTGCAAAACACAGTTAGGGCAAGCAAATGTACAATATTCCCTCAGAATATAAAGTATCACAAAATGCAAATACTCACCTTTAAATGCAAATATATCAAACTTGTATTTTGTTAATGGGTAGCAGTGGAAGTTTGTCTATGTGTGTGTGTGTGTGTGATGTGTGTGTGTGTGTGTGTGTGTGTGTGGTAATCACCTGCAGGCTGCTGGTTTGTAGGGCATTTGTGTTGAGGGCACTAAATAGGCCTTTAGATTGAGGTTGAGTGAGCTGCAAGAGTCTCACACACACACACACACACACACACACACACACACACACACACANACACACAAAAACACACATACAGTACACTCACACCCACACACAAGTCCAAGCCGGCCGAGCCAAGACTCTGTTAGAAAAAGAAAAACACTTTGTTTACGCTTTAGGGCCCTTCACTGCTCAACCAGCGAAAGAGGGAAATCAACTCGTTCTTGGTTCCCTAGCCACCGCCGCGTCGTCAACAGATGAAGTCAGCATCTCACACCCAACAGATGGGGCGCGGGGAACAGCAGCCTACTTTACCAAATGGACTTTTCTTTTCCCTGTTTCCCAATCTACCAATCAATGCTCATCCTCTGCAAGATGGCACTCAGAGCTGCAGTCAGAGGTTAGTAAGTTGCCAGTTGAAGTAAAAGTTCTGCAGTGTTGACAGTGTTCGGTGTGGGCGCTTTGGCACTTTTTTTTTTTCGCAGATTTGAAGTCATTGTGGAATCGAGTTGGCTAAAAAAGAAAATATTCATATTCATAAAAGGAAAAATCCATCTGTGGCAGAGTGGCAGAGGATTTTTTTTAATATCAGATGGTGCTTATTTGAAATAGTCTCGCTTTGGTAAGATCAGAGCATCCAGATGATAAGGGCACACCCACCTAAACGCCCTCAATCAAATGAACAAACAACTCAGGCTGCAGAGAAAAACACACACACGCATGCACAATCTATTTATTTATTTTTTATCATTTATCCTTTAAGTCGTCTGTTTTTTTGTCCGTATAATTCCTTTATTCTTCACACCCCAATCAAGTGCCTCTGTGCGCAGCAGATAAATAGGAATTCCAAACTCCAATGGTTCATTTGTCATGGTGTGAATTCCAAGAGTGGAATCTAGAAATAGCTTGGGTGTTCATGCGCGGTTGTTGCCTGGGGCTCGGTGGCATGTAGGAGGCTTTGGTGATATTTGCTTTTTGCATATTTTCTACTAGGGGGCTTTTTTGGAAGGGAGATATGCACTTTTTCCCATTGCAAACATTGCAAAAAAACAGAGAGAGGAGATTTTTTTTGTGTGTGTGTTCTGGGCTGCTCGTTGTAGGAGGCTATGCCCATTATTTTGGTGTGACATTACAGTTTTAATTGAATTGAATGCAATTTATTCTTAAGAAAACTTTTAATTAAGTGCCATATGGACAGATTGTGGAGTAGTGGCCTCCGTGATATTCCCTTGGGGCCATTTGCTGCATAATTAAGAATATGAACTGTAATGACACAGTGAGATTTAATGGAAACTTGCAGTCTAAATAGGCGACGTAGGAAAGCCATTATTATCCAGACAGAGAGGGCCTAGTGGGGTTCTCAAGGGAGAGCAGACTCCCCAGAGTGGAACCCAGGGCTCGAAAACTCCAGAGAAAATGAACGGAGAGAGGGGAATGAAGAAGGTAAGGAGGACGATTACGTGAACTGTAAGCAAAGGAACAGCACAAAAAGAGGGAGAGAGGGCTGATAAGAAAAGGAAGGTATTTAGTTTCTCATTCTTTTATGCTCTAATCTTGAAGTTAAAGGGATAGTTCACTTTTTTGTTCATCTTAAAAAAACATTTTAAATCACAAAACAGTCCAATTTTTCCTATCTAGAGACCTCACTGTAGTTAGTTGGTTTTTATATTTCTTTTTGAATAATCCACGTAAAAACTGGAATATGAAAGTTGATATTTAAAAAAAAAAAGTTCTTTGGTGCAAAATTAGCACCTTGTATACCTTTCATTTTCTATTTCCTTAACTGTTCTCACCACTAGATGACCTCATTTACAGGAAAATTTCTTAGAGCACGAAACACAGTATTGTTTCATGGGAATGAAAATCAAGGTGAAAATTGATTTAAACTGATTTGAGTCTTTTAAAAAAGAATTTAAAAAAAATTAAAATCAGTAAAAACTGAAAACAACAAGCTTCATGTACTTTTGTTATTTCTATGTTTAATTCTCCTGTCAGACATGAATGGTAAACTCCTTTTTAAGTGTTTTGTTGAGGTTTCTAATGTTTTTTGAAATGTAACTTTTAAACAAAGAAATAGCACATTGTTGCCAAATATATATATCAAAAAGTTGCACTTAGAAGCAAAGGAACCCCCCCCCCCCCCNCCCCCCCCACAAGATTCGCATTTAAGAATCCATTCATTCATAAGAATAAAACAAGTAAACACACTGAAACTCATTGGAAGACACATTTCTTATTTCCTGCTTTTGTGCTGCGTTCCTTTTACCTCAGAATTGGGAATCTCACCATTTACGACCACGAGACAACATGGATGTATCCATGCAAATTTTAGTTTTATTTGCTCTGTCGGACCAAAAGAAACTACAATTTAACATTTACAAGCTATTTATGCTTTACTTTTAACCTGTTGCTCTGTCTGCATGCTGACTGATTTAAAGAAAATACTTCTAAACATTCATTTATAAATAGAGAAATTTCCGTTTATGCCATGAGCAGCCATATTGAAATGACATTAATACTGAACTCAGGTTTGAGGAACCTTGCCCAATTTCCTGAGCAGGAATTCTGAGTTGAGGAGCTCTTTGACCTTTCAAAGTTGAAATGTTGGAATTCTGCATTTAAGTCAAATGCAGCATTGGTCCTGTTAGTCGAGTCACCTAATGATGACATAATCAAAGCGACAGCTTGGGAAATGTAGGAAAATCAATGTGCCCTTATCTCCTAATTTGACTGTGGTGGCCACTGTTGCATAAAAGTTAATTAGGCTCATTTAATTGACTCCAATTGCTGACTTTAATGTTTTTCTGAGACGCTTCTGGCTCGCTGGATATCTGGGAAACCACAGGATGTGTAGGCTGAGCTCCTGCATGCGTCACTGCCAGTGAGTGAGTCGTAACACCTTATGTCAAAAAATCCAAATGGTCCCTGTAAACATTTTGGTTTATAGGGACAATTTCATTATAAATTAATCTGGGATCGTAGTTTTTTCTGTCACCTGTTGCTCAGTACTGGGTTCTGGTTCTTACTTTTTGACATTCGTTATTATGACGCACTTTAGCATTTTTATGCCTTTTGTTTTTCCTGCAACTGTTGCAACTTCTGATGAAGGAGTTTAGCTGGTGAAGAAATCTGAAATTAAATCCCTCCTGCATGAACAGCAATCTTTAAAAGTTGATTTCATGTCACACTTTGCAAGATGGGTATCTATGAGACTGGATGATATGAAGTTTAACACATGCTAGGTTGTGCAATGAATGCTTGGTGAAATGAAGCATTAGGACAAACCTGCAATTAACAAGTCCTCAACTTGCTACGCATCTGGTTGTAGATGCGGATTGCAGTCAAACTGTGAGGTTTTGGTCCTAAATTCGCAACTTTGTTAGAATTCTGTCTTGAGGGCTGGTTTTAGTTGCAAAGAGTCCTAAATTAGACGCCGAAGGACATGTATCATACTGCAAACTATATGACAACCATTTATAACTGAAAGCTAAAAAAAAATTCATCACGATTCTTTTACAATTCTAAACTTTTATGTGGAACAAAATCACATAGTCTGAAGGAGCCTTGACACTGTTCCGTAATTGACCAACATAATCATTAATTTCGCTCATATATATTACTTTTTGCTTGGTATTTCTTGCTCCTGATATACCTGAATCACACATTATTCGTGCCTCGTGTCTCTAGCTGTTCAGGCAGCCATTTTGTAATTGTGTATATCAGCCTATAATTGCTCATTCCCATGGGACATACATCTACAAAACAGGACAGAACTGATTCTTCATCTTTTTCAGTTTGAAGAGAAGTTGTGCTGCGTGTCCACAATCTGAGCTCAAATCAACAGTGTTCTACAAGAAAATATGGAACTAATACCAGAGAACACAGCAGGACTAGGCTATGTCAGTCAAGGTAAATGATTTGCTGCAAACAACACGCAGGAAAACAGAGAATTTTTTTGTCCAAACTCAATGAGCAACGCAACAAGGAAAGGAAACAAGTAAAGCAAAGATGTAAAAACGATGCTGAGAGAAAAGAGGGGAGGGAAGAAAGAAATCGAAAGAGAGGGCGTCGTGAGAGCCAAGGAGAGGGTAAATATGGAGGCCAGATAACAAGAAAACAAAGGCGGAGAGAAATCAAAAAGTGTGTGTGAAAAGGAGAGAGAAATGAATGGAAGGAAAGACACAGCTAGCCGCCCCGCAGAACAGAACAAACTCATTTACAGAGCGGTGCCAGACTTGAAAACAATTATCTGCCATCTCCTTTGCTTCTGTAGAAGAGTAGCCCGTTTTGTGAGGCTCTTTGTTTTTCTCAAGGACATATTCATTATTTCAGATGAGACCCATTTGAATCTAAATAAAGACTTCCTCTCCTCTCTGTCGGATTCACTGGTGCTGTGATGTTGCATCTGAGAGGATGTGAAAACACGTTTGAAAAGGACTCTGATGAAAGCACTTCCAAGCCACTAATGCATGTTCGTTAACTTTAAATCCTCTTTTATTTCCACCTTCCTTTTCACATTTGAGTCCAGGTGCTTATATTTGTGTTTTTTTGTCTGGTGCACAGACATTGGCGTAATCGATGACATCTTTTTCGCGACAATAGTTTGTGTGAGCGGGCCCTTTGAATGCAGGCCACATCTTTCCCGCATGAAAAAAAGGAAGAGGCTGGCACCGATCGCACCCAGACAAAAGACACCTCTGACAAGCAGTAAACAAGGAGACAGAAAGTCTTTTATGACTAAGAGGCTGGCATCAAACAGGGTACACACATACGGGTGTTACTTCTCTCCAGATGAGAGGATTTTGATATTACAGGAAATACTCGCTCCTCGTTTCCTCTTAAGGTCATGACAGCAAACAGAGGGGTAGTGGGCGCCGTGAAAACTACCAAGCAGCTTCAACTAACCGACATACCTGCTCAGGAGGCTGTTTGTCGCTGGAAAAAACCCCGTGTCTAGAGGGTACAGGGACAAACAAACATGAGCACACACATGCACACACACACGCACAAAACACTTCAAATGGCCTTCCAGAATGCTGCATTCCACATTTAATTGAAAGTGAAAATCCAGCAAACTGAACCTTCCAAAGTAAACTTCTCCACGCTCCAAGCCAGCCAATCACAAGGGGAGGCCAGGTCTCCAGGGCCCCGCCCTCCAGAAATAGGCACAGATGACCTATTGTTGGCCCTGAAACAGTGGTTGCATACACAATCTCCCTGAAAAACACACATTCAGAGTCAGTATTGCTTCTCAAGCGAGGACAGATGACGGCAAACATGTTTAGTCAAAAATCAGATCTGAGGCAGCAGATATTGGTGTGTTTATGAGAGAAGATTAAAGAGAAATTAATTAAAACTAATGGATCAGAGGAAATGAGACGCAGGGAATTGAGCCTTTCGAGCTGTAAGAGGGTAAAAGTAAATATATTATTGTAATTAAAAGAAAGTCAATTTTCATATTCACAAAGATGTATTTTCTCCACGTATTACAGTCACCATTTCATCTTCCAAATTATTGTAATTCCATTTAGAATACTTTTATTTAAGCCACATGTACTATTGTAATCTGATGTTTGATTTCTGCTCGTCTAATTTTAACCCATATAAAGATCAAATTCTAAAAAAAAAAAAAAATGAAAATATGAAAAGAAAGCAAAAGAAAATGTACATTTATTGGGAATTTTATTGCAGAATTCAGATGTTATTGAAATGAAAAGAGGCGAAAAATCAAGCGGATGTTGCTGTTTCAGTGGTTCCACCATATTCCACATAATTTAGGACATTTTGTGTGGTTTTTTTTTTTGGTTTTTTTTTGTTGTTGTTTTTTAATGCACGATTTAAACTCTCGCGCTCTGAAATAAATAAAAGTGTCTGAATCCAATCTGGATTAAAACATTATAATTGTGAGCATTTATCCCTTGGAAATCCACAGCTGAATTTTAAGAGGATGTGAGCGCTACTTTTATTTAAGGCAAACACACACAGGGGGGACATCTGTGCTGAACGCTGACCAAATCTGCAGCGACTTTACTCACAATACAATTTTGTTGGAAGTGTTAGAATTTGTTTCAAGTTGATGGCACAGCCTCCATTTTGAGTTGACTTTGATATCATTCTGCGAACAGTGAAATGTCTGGATAAGTGTTGCGTTTAGGCCAGCCATCTGTACCATCTCCAACTCCAAAGCATTTAGATGCATTTAGATGCCCTTGAATTAGGGGGAGAGGAGCCTGTCAGCATTTTAAAATGGTTCACTGCTGGCATCTACTGGAGAAACGGAGAACTGCAGCCTTCTGAAACAACACACCCCCTTTTTGTCTCTCTTTCTCTCTTTCAACTATTTTCAGCATCGCACATATCATGACTTGCTGAGGCATTATGTGGTTTGGGAAAAGAAATAAATGAAATAAAAAGCAATATTTCTGCCCAAATTGACTGATGAGGATCATTTTTACTTCCAGAGTGTAAAGCTTTGGATGAATCTCTGATGAATAAATCTCAGAAGGAGCCTTAAACATCACTGTTTCACTAACTTCTCAGTTACATTCATGTATTGAGTTGGAGCCCCTGTTGTCTCAAATCTTTATTATTAGGGTTCTGTTGTCTACTTATCTACATTGATTAATTGCAATCTATACTAAAGGAAATCAATAAAAGATAATGGCTTTTACCTCAAATTACAGAATTTACAGAGGTTTTAAGATGTAAAGAGTAATGAAACATAAGGTTCAATGTATTATTCAGTATTTTTAAGCAAATGAAACAAGTGATTTATTCAAGTATTTTCATTTTTTGGTATTAGTCATTTTGTAAAAGAAGTGACTTTAAAAAATAAAATAAATTGATTATAAACACTTTAAAGTCATTTACTCTGTGATGAGGAACTCAACAATCCTTCATAATTTCTCTTCCAGGACAGAGCCATGATGGAATATAAGGATGGACATAAATGACTAATGAAAAATCAGCATTTCTAAAAACATGTTTTGTATTTTTATAAGGTTTTTTAAAGCACATCTTTGATTCCAGCATAAACAATAACTTTCCTTAAAAATCTTATAAGCAGTCATTTCAATTTTCAAATTACAAACATATAATAACTCAAAATCTAAAGAGCTTTCTTTGGTGAAATAGAATTCATTACAGTAATCACTCTAAATGTCTGCATATAGCCTCTCTCTCTCTCTCTATCTGTGTATGTGTGTGTGTATGGACACACACACAGGAATATGTGATGATTTACCCCAGCATGGGTGTCAGTGACAAATCTAGCTGCTATAAATATTCTTTTTCTCATGTCCAAAGCGTTCAAGTTGGCACGGCTAAGTAAAAACCTGTTAAAAACACTTAAAGACTGTAAATAAATGACACGCCTGCGACTTTAATTATAAAGATAAACTGTCATATCCAATAAATAATATTTTTTTTTATCATCCACTGTGCAGTCTGCTGATGATTTCTCTCCTAAAGAAACTTGTCAGTTTGTCATCGGTTTGGTGAAAATGGAAAATGGGAATATTCTTCCTATTTTTTCCTTTTCATTTGTGTGTTACTGCACAAGTGTGTCCAAATCACTAGGGGAAAATCTCCTGTGTGAGGAAATATGAATATGCCAATTCCTGTCTGATTCTTGTAATTGTTGCCTCATGTGATGCGTTCAGGTCCTTAGAACAAGTTGGAGAGTTCATCATGACAATGAAGAACAAAGCATCCTCTCTGTTTCAGACGTTTCAGCCTTTGAGTTTTGCTCAAAGAGAGTTGAATTCAGACAAAACAATGGCTGCTTTGAGACTTAGTCATTGATCCAGATTCCCACAATGGGATCCTGGCGTCGATGGTTTTTGAAAGAAAGGAACGGAGACACGGATGGAGACAAACTCCGAACAAAAGGGATTGTCTTGATTATTTGTCCACCCGGTAATGAACGACGGCGGCTCAGAGGATAAAAGCGATTGAGATTAGGCCCCACCGAGTGAGAGAAAGGAAGAGGAGAGTGAGGATGATGAGGATGAGGCCGGGATGATTGAGCCTGATCCTGAGGGATGGCGGAGGATGGAAGGCGTCTGAAGGCGACAATCCCTTTGTGATGAGAACACATGTTTTTCGGTGCGTGCCGCTGATCCTCCCGCTGCCATTGTGTTACTGGGCAGCAGACGGCAGCTGCAGCTCCGCCGTTAATCTGAAACAATATCTTAGCCCCGGTCGTGGTTACAAGCAGCTGTCAGCATTGTGGGAAGCGCCGCTAATCTGCTTCAGCATCTTTAGCCCCTCGTTGAGCTCTTTGATCCTCTCCCCCCCATTATGCCTCCCCCTCCCCCCATCGACACCAGCCACCATNAGAGAGAGAGAGAGAGAGAGAGAGAGAGAGAGAGAGAGTCCTCCCATCATGAGGCCGTCTATTAACAGATGTTGATCGCTGTTTCTGGTCTGAGCTTTTACACCTGTCACAGCCAGAGAGAGACAGACAGGTGTTCAAACCCGGCCGACAGGAAGAGTGTTGAAGTGATGGATCGAAACAAAAGAAAAGGTGAAAAGGTGACGCGTGTGTGCTGAGTTGTAATTTAAATCACCCGCGTCTCAGTGTGACGTCATAATAATTGATGTTAAAGGACCATACCAGCTGTTTTGTCTGTTTGAGCCTATATTCAATTTTCATGTAAGGTTACTGACAGTCATTTCCCAAAAGATAAAACTATTTCAGCTTTCCAGATATTTTGCAAAATCTCTTAATCTTTCAAAATCAAATATTCAAGTGATACACCCACCTTAAAAATTGATGTTTCGCCTGCTAATAGTTATGCAGCCTTATGAGGTCATGGTCATTTAAATTTTTTTAATAAACACAGCTCTTCTTTTGGGACTATATTCCCCAGTGGAGACATACATTCACTCCGTGCTTTTTATTGCACTTAAACGCTAAAATTACGACACTTCAAAAAACCCTGAATACACATCTTGTTCACGATGATGGATTACCTATCCCAAGAACGTTTCAAGTATCAACTAGTTGATTTTAATANATCTTGTTCACGATGATGGATTACCTATCCCAAGAACGTTTCAAGTATCAACTAGTTGATTTTAATATCGTACCAGAATGAACTAAAACCAATGGCGGTATGGAAGGTAGGAAAAACATTTTTAATTCATCATTCCAGAAGTATACTTTGGGAAATGATTGTCAGTAATGTTACGTGTATGAAAATTGAATATATTAGGCTCAAACATGCAAAATGGTTGGTGTAGTGGAAAAATTAAAGGACTTCCCATTCACTTTAATTCTCACAGTGGTATTGTCCTTTAATCAGCTCAGCTGCTGCATATTTAGCTGCTGTTCTTATTCAATTTCTGCCTCTGAAGATGGTTTTCAATAAATGCTAATGTTTGGCAAATCAACCATATCTGTTGCTGTATGTTAATGTATGTATGTATGTATTTATGTGTATTGATGGACTCCAGGAAGACTAGCAACTGCATTTGCAGAAGCTAATGGAGATCTAATAAACAATATTGTAACTTTACTCTTCCTTCCTTGCTTTCTTCCTTCCCTTCTTGCACTGGATGCTATAAAGGTTCAGTATTTTTCAGTTCGCCCTTGCAAATGGCTGTCATTTTACAACCTTGTAACTCAAATTTCACTCTTTTTTTGTGTTTTAACCCCAGGTGAGAGGTTTAAGAGCCCTGTAAAGGATGGGAAATTTCTGTGATCACTGGACTTTGAGTCCAACAAAGCAGGATAGTCACAGAAGAGCATAAAACCCAGCTAAAACAGCCCCCCACCTCTCCCCCAGCAGTGAAATGGCAGACAAAGGATCCAGGCTAATAGGCCAATTATGATCAGATATGAGACAAATTATACTCTGTTAACAGCTTTGACAGTTTGAAGAAAACAGTAAGTGGTATCCTGTGATGAGATGAGGTGGGTGTGGTTGAGGTGTGTGTGTGTGCGTTGGGGGGGAGGAGGGGTGCATGAGAGTGCAGCAGATACAGGCCGCACACAATTACCAGAAACATAAATATCTCACCATGCTTAAGCAAGCTATTAATCAGATATAAATAGAGCGAAGGAGCCTTTTGTGATTAACGAGGTGAGACTCGCTGCTAATTACTGTTTCCCTCTTCTGTTGTAATTAGGTTGGCACGTTGAATAGGGATGAATGAGAGCGCCCTGATCCCATTTCCCCCCTACACCCCGCCATTGTTCTGTTGCTCTTCTGCATGATTACTGTCTATGTGTGTGTAGGTGTGTGCGTGTGTGTCTTCTCAAGGACAAGACAGCAATGGTGGGCACAGACTTGGGTCAGAGACAGCTCTCGCACATACTCTCCATGGGCGTGCACACACACACACACACACACACGCACACACACACAAAACAGACTCATTTACCGAGTATCTATCCTTTGCAGATAAACAGCAACACAAGCTTTGCAGATGAAGAGCAGCTGTTGCATACCATCTTATGATGCGTACATGTCTCATTACAAAGCATTATGTAGCACGCATGCATAGACTTTATGTATGAAGCATTAAATCCAGCAGAAAGGATTAACAATTTTCAGGTAATCAGACTACCTTGTGTGCTTTAAAAATCTTTGCCAGTCATCTTTGCTAATTACAACATCATCAGTTTTTTTTTTTTTTTTTTNTTTTTTTTTTTTTTTTTTTGACGTCACAGGAAAGACTTCCTGGTTTGGTATCCTCAGTTTGAAGTTAAAATGTGACGACCTCGATTGGCCATCACATTCAGCCAATCATAAATTGATTCTGGTAAGCAACTGGTGGGGCCAATCAGATTTTGCAGGTGTCAAAACATGCTTCTGTTTATAGGGGCAATGCTTCAGGCAAATAAAGATCCAAATATACTTCAAAAGAGATAAGGAAAAACAACCACAGAACAGGTCAGTGAACACATCCTAGAACACCGTGCACTTTTGGACTGTGCAGATTTGAACCCAGGAGGCGACAGTGCATGGTCAATAGTGAAAACTGGACTTACATTTTTCAAGTGGGTTAGTCATTCTAATGTTAGTTTCCTGGATGTGTATAATTAATTGCTAAAGCCATTATAACTTGCCAGTGTTTAGCAGTTTATGTTGAGATTTTCCGCCCCGTAGTGATCAAATTTAATTATTGCATTCATTCTCACAAGCTCACCTTGTCAGCTGACTAGTTTGGCCTTGAAAGTCAGTTTGGCTAACTTGCCAATCCAGCTAAATTAGTTGGCCTGTGGCTTGATAAACGGATGGCTAGATGATATTTGGCTTCAGCTTCAACTTTAATTATCCTCCCCAAAAAAATCTTGTCATCTCCACTGAGGCTTAACTCAACCAATGAGATTGTTCTGCCTCCAAGCAGCTCTGCGTGAGATGTTTGTTTGAAAAACTCCAGTCTTGTGGGATTTCCCCCTTATGAGTTTGGTGAATCAACGGCCCTGATGGATGCTATCAATAGTGTATCAGCACTTCTTTTCTCTGAGGCCCGTATGTTTCTCCCAGCCAGCAGTAAGCCTGCGACTTCCAGGATTACTTCCCCGCTCCCCTCCACGCACACTCTGAGCCCTGATGATACACAAACTCTAATCCATTACTACACATTTACACCAATTGTCTTCAACTGGAAGTGGCTGCTATGACCTTTTTATGGGAAATGAAAATAAGTGGAGGCGCAGAACATCCGATATTGGATTCTGTTGTTAATTAATGTGTGTATTATCCGGGTGGATGAAGCCGGGGGAGATAGTTAATTGAATTACAGTCAGCGAGTTGGATAAGGCAGTGTTGTAATTGTTCCACTGCAAAAGACGGAGCTCGCATTTTATGGTGACGAGAGGCAGGCCTGATTTGCTTGAAGAGAATGGTAAGAAATTAAATGTTTGGATTTGGGGTGTGAGAGATGAAGGTTTTCGTTTTTTTTATTTTATTTAACCACTGGGATCAGAAATTATGCAAATATACACAAGCGTATACACACACAAGACATAAAATACAACACTATAGAGTCAATATCACACTATAACCCTAATGGCAGTGTTTGCCTAATGGGTGTCAGGAGAAAAGCCTCATACAAAGCTGTGACTAGGAGAAAGTAACACACAAATATCACCTATATTATAAATTTAATATAAAATTTCAACATTCTTTCCTTGCTGCTTTCTTTTGCCTTCCCATTTGCTTATTTCCAGCTTTCTCCCTTTCTGCCTTCCTTCACCCTGTCCTTTTACCTTCCATTATTGGGCTCCTTCCTTCCTTCCTTCTAACTCTCCTTTCCGTCCCACTCACCTTCTTTCTTCCCATCTTGCCTTCCTTTATTCCTTCCTTCTCACTTTCCTTCATCCACTGAGCATAAAAATCCTCAAAACTGGAGAGTTTTTTATTTAAGTGAAATACTTTCACTTAGGATACTTGTTTACTTTTACTTGTAACTGAGTATTTTTCACTGTCAACTTGCTCATGGTCAGAATTATTCCACCTCTGGCTATGACATTAGGCACATTTTATTGGACCCTCTCTAATGGTCCTTTCTGCCTAGTCTTCATTTTACATTCAAACTCCATAACAGAAAAACGCCCTGGGCTTCAGTTTAAGCCACATTAATGCATTATCTCTATTTAAAATATAGAAATCTGTTAATGAGCATCACATTTAGAAATAATTAATGCCCAATAGGATTATTTATTTTTGTCCCTTGTGGTGGGCTTTCTGCCAGATTTGGGGACTTTACACCCATCTCCATGTAATATGGCGCCATCTTGTGGCAAGTTTTGGTACATATCCTGAATAAACAGGATCCATTTGTTGGAGGAAAGGCAAATAACACACAAATGACACAAAACTGACACTCAAATATGGGTAGACAGACTTTATTCTTCCAAAGCATGTTTACAGTATTGAAAAGGCATTCACCGTTTACCCCAGGCAACTATTCACTTAACTGCAACTTTAGAAAAAAAAACTCCGTCTATGTACATTCATTCACATTTGAGACAAGCAAAGATATTACATTTGTTTGTCATACATATAAACATATGCTACAATGGCCAGAGAAGACGTAGAGATTGCTTTACACTTTAATATGAGAACACACTCTCCTAAAATGTGTGGAGATTTTCTTCAGAGTATGGAGATGTACAATCATCAGTGGGGATGGATTTTTTGAGATGGATTTGAAAAAGAAAAAAAACAAACAGAAATAATTAAATAAGGGAATATTTCAGCAGTGTAACTTCCAGTATTCTGATGTGATTATGTTGCAGAATTTGACAAACTGCATAAACATAGTTTGCTTCCATGTAAACATGGTTGACACCCAACCAAATACGTGAATCATCTAAGAACCCAAATCCAGCTTGCCATGTGCCCCAAAACACAACACAAACTGGTAACGTATCAACAATCATCTACCAGTCTTCCTTAAAAATACACATTTATTTTTAGATTTATAGATTTCAAGAGCCACAGTGCATACATTTCAAATTCCGACGAGGTCCGACTTCAGCTGTTTCTGATCCATCTTCATTTACTCATGTAAAGAATGAGACAGAAGAAAGGTAATATTCTTCAAACTTCAATCCCACAGGCAAATACAAAGAAAATCAGCTCTCACAGGCACACTAAGACTGCAATGTCTACTTGTTAGCTACGTTAGATAAACTGCACAGGAGTATGAAGGAGTGGACAATCCAGGATTCTCTTTATGAAGCTCTGGACATTGCTGTATTGGACATCACCTGCCCAAACTTGTAGTATAAAATAACATGAGTTTTAGAGTATAGGAGGACATTTGTTTCACTTATTGTGAGTATGATGGTTAAACAAATCGCTTCGGGACTCATAAATCTGGTACTTTAAACATCTGAAATGATATTTCAACATATTTGCCCAAGACTTATCTGTTAGTGCGCTGGCAAATATCACCCACTCCTCAAGTTGCATTTTCATTTAAATAAGTGTAAAAACTGTCTTCAAAAAAATAAAACAAAACATGTCTATATAGTTTTGTTAAATTTAGTGCATTATGTACAAGCAAACGAACAGATATCAGCACTTTGGTGTAGGCTTGTTAAAGTAACAAAGAGGTGAGCTTGCTTCAGTTTTGCACAGGGCCTCCTAAATCTCAACAGATGAAGGTCAAAGGTGAGTAACAAACTTCTATTCAGTCAAACTCCAAAGTGCTGCACGGACAAAGACTAGGACCAGTGATGAAACAAAGATGAAACAAAGCGACACTCTTTCTCTCTCAGCTCAACATACATTTCATTATGTTTCTGAAATAACCCTTTGCTGGGCTGTCCAGCACCAACAGATTAATCCAACTACATACACTTTCTTCAAAATTTCACACGTTTCTACAGACCTTCATTTCAACATCAACGTTATTCAATGTGTCAGTCAGCGGCGCTGTATCAGGCTAATGCCAATAATTTTGTTTTCCAGTACACGTGCATGAAACAACGGGTTCTACAAATGTATAAAAATGTGCAGTCACAAGTGCATCAGGGCTAAACCGGAGTGTATTTCTGCGCTTCAGAATATTCTAAACTTCAAAGGTGATTCCTCTTCACGGAACCTCTGTTTGGTCTTGCCTGGTGATTTCGTGGCTCACCAGCAATATCACAGTGAAAAACAACACGCCGTTAGCATTGTTGACTTACCGTGTGACCTACAATCCAGTTCCCTGTCCAGCTTATGAATGCGGAATGTTCAAATTACAACGAGATGCGAGTTCAAGATCTGGACAAAAGTCTTCTGTCAAAACACGAAGCCTACGTTACAGTGAAAACCTCCCCGACACAAGCGAGCGTTCAGTGATAAAGTGACATACTCGGGTCAGTGGGTTGGATGTAAACACGATGCTCTCGCCGATGCGTTACTGCCTTTAGTACAGAACACCAAAAACACAAATCCCCATACTATCTACACACCAACAAAGACTACACCGTTTCCAGCACACTGCGAGTGGACAATATGCTGGGCAAAATAAGGGTAAAAACAGAAGCGTCACAAGGCAGGCCAACGGGCTTTGTTTCTGTGGGGCGAGGTCGTCGCGTGGGATGAAGTGAAAGCGTTGGTCGTTGTCAGCGAGTTGACTGCAGTTTTCAGCATTTTTTTCCCCCCCGCTCCCCACTTGGACAAGGCAGGTTTTTGTGCTACTTCTCTACAGATTTGGTCGTTAGCTAGGCTGGCTCTCAAGGGGGTTTCCCGTGAAAGTGCGGATGAGTGCCTGGCAAGGTGTCTACAGGCAGGAAGATAAAGGATTGTTTCTGCCTGTTACTCATACGGGTGTTTTGTACCGTGTATCGGCTGCAAATGAATGTTTATAGTGATTAAAACTATTGAGACCATTTTCCCACAAATGCAAAGGACTGATATCGTTTTAATATTCAAATCAATATTATCATCTATTTTACCACATTGAATTTAGCCGTATGGGTTTTATAAGCTTCTACTTCAAGCATGCCCATAATAAAAGGATGTGGGCCCGCTTCTGGATGATGACAGTGTGACTCATTCAACTTGTGTTTATAAGGACATGAAGAGGTGACTTGCAGGCACTGAACAGGGCAGACACTCAGTCTAGGTCTTCCCTACAGTGACCCCTAGAGGGCACTCTGCAGTCATGTGAGGTGCAGAGCAGAATGAAGGGGAGGAGGAAGAGGAGGAGGTGGAGGGGCGGGGGCTTTTTATTCAGGTAGGCTCAATGCGGACGCCTCCGGTTTCATCTTGATGTACTGATTGAAACGGAGGACAGCGTATCTGGAAGTAGGAAAAATACCAGCAGTGTCAGCGATCAGACAAAACATCTCATAAATGTGAGCCAGCACAAACAGGCTGTTTAGAACGTGGACTGCAATGACAGAACATAATGTCAGTCTGGATGCTTTAACAGTTTGTTCTGGCAAGTGTGACAGATAAAATAAATACTTGTAAGATGCAAACTAACCCCAAGAAGTCAAAGTCGATGGTGGAGAACTTGGCCTGAATCAGAGCCCAGAGACCCCAGAAGAAATGTGATGCCTGGGTGGAGAGAAGAAGACAGACGGAGCACCGGGGAGACAAAGAATTAGCACACACTCGTGAATCCGTACAGCTAAATGTCGTTTCTAATTACCCAACAAGGCGTGCTGGAGCAGAAAGGCCAGCAGAAGTCCTATAGCAACAACAACAACAAATAGCTGACAGAAACACAATCACTCCACTTTGCCCATCCTCCACTTTGCCCTCTTTTCCACTTGACAGTAAACAAGGCGGCCGGGTGGCTCAGGGGACTTTTGCCGAGCCTCATGAGTTACCGGTTGTCATAGACAGCACCTCCCATATGCTGGCTGTGTCAGGTCGCAAACACTCGTCTTCCGTATTCAGAGCAGGCAGTGCAAGTTGGTGGTTCTAACCCACATGGTGCTATATTCTTTAAATATAATCTTTAAGTGTTGACCAATCACATGGCAGGAAGTCACAGACAAGACAGGCTGTTTCTATCCTCTGCGGCTGTTTGAGTCTGAGGTGTTTCAGGGACTTGGTCTGAGATCAGTGCAACACTTATCAGGAAGCAAACTCATTTGATGGTTGGTGACTTGATGCTGTCCATCTGGTAAACGTTTGAGCCAGACACCTACCACATCTTTTTTCTGATGATTTGGCTCGAGTTTGAATTCTGACTTGACGTTTAGTCATTTCTTGAGAAATGACTAAACGCTGCCTGAGGAAACTACAAAAGGCCATGTGTTTCAATCGACAATAAACCGAGCAGGACAGCGGAGAGCAGCGCATGATGCATCAATTTTTATCAACCAATTTGTGAACTATAGAGGCAGAAAATAGAGATATGAGTTTTTTTTTCCCCATGTTCTGTCCAGGCCCAAGTGCAAGTTTGTTTTACCAACTGTTTCCTTTCAGCCTGCTCTGCCCTCAAAGCACATCAAAGACAAATATGTGTTTAGGAAAACTAAGGCCATATGGGCGATCATATGCCATAACTACATTACAATTTGCTTTTCACGTTCAGAGATCTCATCAATCTCTAACTTGTTTTAAATGCTTCTGAGCGTGTCGTCAACTCTACACTCTTAGATTAAAACTGAACCCAAGTGTTCCACATACGTACAAATTTGGCTGCGTAACGGTTTGTCTTTTAACAGTGAGAAGCTGACTCAAGAGGTTTAGGGTTAATGTTTAGGTTCATGCTGCACGGTGCTGTACTGATGCTTACCAGGGAGAAACGGTTGACCTGAACATAAAGAACCTCCACCTCTCTGTCAGACACCTCGCTGCTCTGGCCTTTGTGCTCCTTATAGGCCTCCAGGTAGGAGCGGAGCCACTCCAGCTGAAAGCTCCGCTGTGGGTAATGGCTATAATCCACCTCATTCAGACCTGGATTATAGAAACACACAAACACGTGCGAAAACAATGCAGACAGTTAGGTAGAAATACACTTTTTTTTAATGTCTCAAAATAATGCATTTACTGTAAGTCTTATACTCACCAGCAAACTCATTGAAATGGTTCCCAATGTCGTAGGCTTGGTAATTGTACCCAGCGTATTCGTAGTCAATGAACTTTACGTTGCCTGGAAAGAGAAGGAGAGTTGTTTAGTCAGAGACAGGGGAAGGAGACAGAAAATGATTATGTTGTGTTTTCCCTTTGATAACTCTGCATGTCAAGGCTTTTCATTTTATAACTTTCTCTAGAACTGACTGGACTGGCTGGCTAGCGAGCCATTTCTGGGGGGCAAGGAGTAAGAGTTTGCATTTTGAGGGAAACGGGCCGTAAGGAGGGCATGAGCACAGAACCATGAAATAAGTAATTAAGCCTAAAAGACTAAATTAGGATGAAAAGCCAGAAAACAAAATGAAATTTTTTTTTAGTTACAAATACAACCATGTTGTTAAGATTGTGAAATATCAGCAACGCATACAATGTATTCAGAATATAGAATTGTTAACATGTAAATGAGGGGAAATACAGACTTTTATACTGTGTTTGCTATCTTAACTTTATCGAAGAACTTAAGAAGTACAAAGGGAAAATCCAATGGTTAACATTTTTGCTTGTTAGCATGCAGATCTACTGTACATAGAAGTTCGGCAGTCAATCCTACAATTGCATTTTACTGCACAACCTGGTTTTTATAAGAAACCACCAAATAGGCAGCCGGGACATGCTAGCTAAAATGAGAATGTGCAAAGCACGACGCACCAGATGGAACACACACACACAGTCTGGGGAAAAAAGAAGACATTTGCTTCCCATAGAAGGTTTGCTTTGGACACATGCAGAGAGTAAAGAAAAAATAACCAAGTCAAAGCCATAAAGTCGTGCACAGAGGAAAACAATGTGTTCAAGAAATGGGAAAAAAGAGATAAGGGCAAAGGAAGCAGATGGACTAGGGGAGGAAGATTGCAAAATACAAAGAGGCACGAACGTGTAGTGAGCTGCCAAATTATTTGAACAGCAACACCCTGTTTGATATTTAATTCCATGTTTGCCTGCAGTTTCTTATGTCTCATAACTTTGCTGACTTACAGCCAACTCTGAGAGCAAACTGGAATTGTAGCTCTTATAGCATCACTAAAATGGAAAACAGCTGGATGTCTATGCTAAAAAAAAAAAAAAAAAAAAAAAGTCTTAAAGAATCTCAACACAAAGTGGTTCTTCAACTGTCTATGTACAGTAATGGTCAAAAAATGTGTTGCTGTCCAATTACATTTGGAGTCCACTGAAACTGCGAGCTGTCTGTGTAAAGAACAGAGGAAGAAGTGTTCCTTTAAATGTCATGAAGTGACTGACCTCAAAATACAAACCCTTACTTCTGCAAGCTATAAACATTTTGCTCTTTTTTTCTTACATTAATAGACATTCATTTGGAATTCTGAAGAACCATTAAATTCAAAGTTTTAATTTTGAAGAACCATTAAATTCAAAGTTTTTTTTTTTGCTTTTGTTTTTTTAGCTCAATTCCCTGACCTAACATTTGGATCGTGAGTTGTTCAGGTGGTGCTGGACTACAAAGAAAGACACTATGAGGTGGGTTACCAGCCGGCGTGTAGGTCCTAGCGGGACACAACTCAACACCTCCAGTCGGTGGCTATAGCCCCCTGTGCAGCAGATGAAAAGGTTGGGGCAAACACATCTTTCACACATACACTCTCTCTCTCTCTCTTTCACATTGTCTTTTTAAAACATTCTTGCTCTCGCGAACAGTGTCAAAACATCAGGCACTGCTGCCAGACTCCCACTCCTTTCTTTTATCCTCACACTTGCACACTTCCCGTCTCACAACACTCCCCTCCGATGCCCTTTTCCCACTGGTCCGTCGTGAACCCAATCGCGTGACATCTCTGCCGGTTCTATGCAAATAAACAGAATCTTTGTGAGGCTTCCTGTTGGCTGCTGAGCTGCAGATTTTGCGGCTCTTGGGACCGACTAAAGTGTGTTGCTGTTTTTTTTTTTTCTTGACAACATCTGAGTCAAGTGAGAGAGGCAGGGAAACAAAAACCAAGCTCAGAGATAAAGTAAAGAGAGACAAAGAGAGAGAAGCAAAGTAATGTGACACTTGTTGTGTGGAAGGTAAATTTGAACTTTTAGTGGTAGCTTACAAAAAAAAAGAAAAAAAGAAAAACTAACAGCAATTTTATACCACTCTGAACAGGAAGTGGAGGTTTCTCTCGTTGTATTTGGCAGACGTGTGGCTTTCGACTCAGCAGCTACTGCTGAGCAAAATTCACAGGCTCACAGGAAGCTGGCAAGCCTCTTTTTAAGCCAGCTCTGCTTTTTCAGTGTGCAAGGGGGCCGGGTAGAAAGACTGGTAGCATGGAGTGGGTTGATTACAGCGAGAGTTTAGATCGCCTGAGTGGGTGCGGTCAGTGGTAATTATGGCTTGGAAACTGAAATCCTTGGACTCCATTGTGGCCATTGTGATTGTAATTTTGTAGGTGTGGCCTAATAATGAGTGCATTGTAAAGATGCAGGTGATCACACCAGAAGAACCTTGAGTTGGACAACTAAATAATTGATCTTTAATGAGAAACACCCCAACATGTGAGTGCTGATTGTCTTTAGTATGAAGCCTGAAACGTGCATCTGCAACTCTGCCAACATGGGTAGACGTTACATGCAGACACTCATAGAGGCACCTGCCAACTTTTATATAACTTCTAATTTGCGCTGCATCAATTAGAGCACATTGTAAGTAACAGAAGACACAGCTGCAGACAGTCTTATTTGCAACCATACAAAATGAATCTGATAAATAATTTTAAAAAATATCCCTTTGAAAATAACTTCAGGAAATACATTAAACTGTCCTTTGTGCTTTTTTTTTTATCTTTTGGTTCTTTGTTTTAGTTTCATGTTGGGTGTTGGCGCAACTCCAGTGACACTGATATCCTTCTCTGCTGAACCAGTCTTTGACCCACATAACTGCAGATTCACGTTACATGTACGTGAGATTTCAGAGGTCCGATCTTTGCAAGGCTCTGAGAGCTTCAGTCGACGTAAAACTGCTGTTTTTTTGTCCTTGCACAAATATATTTAAAAGCATCGTTGCAGAGGCATATTTCAGCTTCAAGGCACGGTGTTGCCCGGTCATATTGAGGCTAAGTATAAGGAGAAGTTACAGCAATTAGATTTACATTTTATACCTTTAGCGAGCACTTAGAGGGATTTAAACCAAGTGCATAATAACTCGTCAACATCAGTGTTATCACAAGCACCTCTAGCAGCCTATTAATGAGATATCCGAGTGACAATTGGTAGCAGAGTTGCACTGGAGGAAAATAGGTAGATAGGTAGGTATGTGGCTCCTACTGCTGCCATGAACTCATCCCGATTAGCCTGAGCAGTGGGCTGACTACGTGAGGGCCCTCAGAGCCGACCGCATGAGAGTCTCCATTGCCTCCCCAGGGCAGGGTGGCGCAGGACAGCCACAGCCTCGGCTGTCATTCCTAGGGAAGAAAGGCTAGACACAAGGAGCTGTGAGAAGGGCCCCGCCCCTCGTCGCAAATGGACGAGGGGGCTGACAGCTCTGAAACACTCCCTTAACAACCCAACCCACCCCCACCCAACACCCATCACATACATAGAAACCTCTACTCTCCCTCCCAGCCCTCACTTTTTTCTCAGCTCTTAAGCCCTCCATCCCTCCTCTAAAAAGACACAATTTCAGAGAATTTTGCTCAGTACTAAATGTAGGCTATTGCTATTGGCTGAGGACAGGTTGCTCAACATTCATACCATCAAAAAAAAGAAACAAAAACATTCCTAAAGCACCAAAAATGTGCCTCAATTAAAACTGGGACTTGCAACCTGGAATGTGATGAGAACAGATGTGGGCCGAGAACAGTAGTGAACACTACTGTTTGTGCACAGAATTAAGGATAGATAAGACTTCGCTTTTCAGTTTATTCTCAGACAATGGTCTGTATTGTCAGTAGCTACCTAGTATTTAAAGGTCTGGGAAAGTGAAACTTGCCACTTTTTAAAGTGGCAAATTTATTTAATCCATTTTTTTCCCATTCATAACTGGCTGCTAATAGACAATATTCTTGCAAAGTATGCAAAACGTGCGGTTAACTTACTCCTTTGTGTGAACAATAGTGGTTTTATATGTGAGTTTTGCTGGAGGCAGATGAACAGAACTTGCTCCCAGCCAAGGGTAAGATTTCTGCCAGACACCACACCCCTCTAACTTGTATTCATCTCAAAAAGTTTCACATAGCAACATGGTTTTTGGGCAGCACGCTGCAACTTGCATTACAGTACACATATCAGATTAATAACCTGTTGGAGCGCCCTCTCTTCTGCATTCTTTAAAAAAGCAGCAGCAGAATCAAAGTCAGGCAGAGCAAATTTTATCTTATTTTCTTATATATTTTTCTTTCTTTTCTTTTTTCTTTCTTTCTTTTTTCTTATATATTTTCTGCATCCCCACTTGGCAGTGGAGATGCAGCAATAGGCTCCAGATACAGATATCACCATTACTGATTTTGAGTCAGCACCAAGCCCAATGTGTGACTAGAGGAACACGCCTCTCCATGTTCGCATCTCTTGACTGCGATAATCTAACAGTGTTTCATTTATGCAGTTCCGCCTGATTCCTGCGGTCTAAGAGTTCACTTTCCCAAACCTTTAAAAAAAAAAAAGCAGAGGAAAAACAGTGGAACACTCAAATAGCTGGAATGTTGTTTCTGTCCAATTTAATTCCACAGTGCGGCTCAACGCCCTTAACACTGCTAGTGAGTGAGGCATGTGACTACTGTTGAGGAAGTGCAGTAAATGCAATCCTACCTGGGTACAGGGGCCAATCCAGCTCACACTACAACACAAAGCAGTCACACGGTAATGTCTGGGACTTCACTCATGCAATCTATACGCACCTCCCTCCTGGTTGTAGATGATGTTCTTGCAGAGCAGGTCGTTGTGGCAGAGGACCACAGGGGAGCCCAGCACTGACAGGCTCTGCTGGAGCCACACCAGCTCCTCCCGGAGCCACTGAGAGCTGGGCACCTCCACGCTCAACCTGGAGTGACCACAGAGTGAAAGAGGGAGGTGTTAAAGGAAAGGCAGATGGAGGGAAGGTCAGTTGAGGACAGGATACAGATGTAAACAGAAATGGCGAAAAGGAAGCATGAGAAGGGAAAGAGATGGAAAGAGGGTGGGGGGAGTTACATAATTTTATGGGCAGGCATTGCGCAATACGGTTGGAAGAAAACGGTGCAATTCGCACATGACTGCGCAATACCGCAGGGTGGATATGAAAACAAAGCAAAGGGTGACTCTGCCTTTGCACAAGCATTCAGCTCATCGATTTGATGACAAAACAACCACTCAACACAATGTGAGTTATATCTGACATAAACCAAATCTGAAATGAAAAGAAACCCATAATTCTCATACCATGCATAAGCCTGCGTTTTGTCCTTTCTCAGTTATTCCTTTATAGAAAGTTTTGAGGACACTTGGGTTGAGTTACTTCGTAGTTTTTTTTGTTTTGTTTTTTTTTTTTACCAATTCCAATATGTTTATATAAACTTATATATTTTTCTGTTACTTCCCCTAATCCCATTGGTTACAAAAACACATTAATAGTAAAGATAATCATATTTATGCCTAAACAGTTCATTGATTTGTAAGGGCCAAACTAACACAGCTTACTGGAAC
Organism: Lucifuga dentata; assembly: GCA_014773175.1. Lineage (NCBI taxonomy): Eukaryota > Metazoa > Chordata > Actinopteri > Ophidiiformes > Bythitidae > Lucifuga > Lucifuga dentata. The sequence continues at coordinate 152,407 of VXCM01000101.1, read as the reverse complement.
GTTAAAAAGAAGTATTCATCTGTGGAGTGGAAAAGTTATGACCACAAAAGAGGGAAGTGTGGCATCAATTTGGTATTAAACACTCACATGATTCTACAAAAACAAAATGCCTTTATTGAAACAATGAAGACATAATAAGGAAGTCATACACAAATCAGCAAACTGCCAGAGGCCATACATGACATTTGATTGTTGATCATTATGCAATACATAACGGAAAGAGCGCATATCAATACCTGTGATCCTTCTTTTTTTACTACTTTTGACTCACGATAAACGAACACCTGACATACTCTGAGGCGGCACTCAAGTATCAGTATTTGATCATTCTTAATCTGTGTTTTCCTCATATTTGAGGGACTCCCGTTACAAATTGCAATGTCTATTTTGGATTCCTTCTGATGACTTAACAAAAAGTCTTGCTGCTAAAGGAATCTTGCCAGTCAAGAAGCTTACCAAGTGTACAAAGCTTATTATGCAACAATAATAATAACCAAAAACTCAGCGATGCAGTGTACCTGTGTTCCTATGTGTATTATGTTTGCTTGAATGTGCATTAATCTCATATTTTTTCTGCTACTTTATGTTTAACTTAGTTGAGTGAAAAACTCTTACGTGGTGTTGTGTAATTCTCAAGACTTTCACCAGTGTAAAATGATGTCATAGCTGCTGCAATATGAATGGAAAACCCCATATTGCATCAGACGTACCATATGTATATCTGAACGGATGAATGAATGCTCCTGTGTTACACGTGGGGTTGTTTGAGCTATTTATGACTCCCTGATAACAGAGGTATGGGGGTCATAGTTCCATGTGGAGGTAAATGAAAACACAATCATACACAAGGTGAAGCCACATGTTTCCAAACAATGTATAGCTGCTTTCTCATGAGTGAATTTATGCTTTCTAAAAATTCTGTAAGTGTTTTATAGCGACTGAAATATAATGTAGTAAAAGTATTAGTAGGAGTGAGTTTCTAAACGTATTCATTACAAGGTCTACATTTTACATTTCTTTGCACTATACATCAAATTTCAGATTAATAAATAACAGGGTTTTAATGACTGTATCCTCTTCATGTCTCTTAATCATGTTCATATTTTACTTCAAGTTTCCCTATACTCTTCTTTCATATTTGAAATTGGAATATTTTAGTTTTGCAAGGTTTGTTTTTGCCTTTTTTTTTTTTTTTTTTTTTTTTTGCTCTTTACTAAGTCTTTTACTGCTTATAAATCAAATTCTATGTAGTATTAAAACAATCCAAAACAGTCCACATTTTGGTTTTCCAAACTGTGCAGATGACCTGTCAGGCAGCTACATTGAAACAGTGGTTATACAATATTTTGATTATCTTCCATGATAGTTATATTGTTCTGAACAACATTTTTAACTGTAAACCTGGGCCATCAATGTGAAAATGAAAAAAGGCTTTGAGGCATCAATGTATTGAAACTTCTTAAAAAAAAAAAAAAAAGTGAGATCAATCATGTCAGAAAAAAAAGGCTCTGGGTGTTAATCCAGCACATTTAAAGCCCCATTTACACCTTGCATTAAAATATGCCCTACGTATCTAGATATGTTAGCTGGTGCTGGAACTTGCATTTACCTTGCATTAAAAAAGCGTTCTCATTATCTGGATTTTGCCTGCAGTGTGATCAGATCTCGGAAAGCAGAGTGTCACCATTTTCAACCAGTGAGCAGATCTTATCACACAAGTATGTGTCTTTCTGTATGGACTGCATTTAAAAGGCTAGTCGTGACTGAGACTGTGATCTGAGTTCAAGTTAGGCCACATCCATTTGTGGTCTGGCAGATTAGACTGCTTTCTGTTTTCAAAGCATTTACACCTTGTGTTAACATGTGTTTTTCCTTATCTGGATACAGATGTAAATGGGGCCTAGGCCGGTGGCATTTTTTAGTAATTTTTTTTTTTTTTTTAATCTATATGGTCTCACCTGGCATTCTGCCCAGGGTCCTTGAAGTACTTGGAGATCAGTGCAAAGTACTTTCCCATCTTCAGCCACAGGTCAGACTGGGGTACCCAGCCATTATGGGCATGGATGGCATGGTACTTTGCCAGCTGCCCGGCAATGAGTCTGCAAGATAGAAGAGGACAACAAGAAGCTTTAATGAAATGAGAAGGGACAGTAAAAGTGTATTCTAATGGGCTGGTGTATGAGAGAGCTGGAATGGGCGTGTCTGTCAGTGGGTATGCATGACATTATAGCAAGTACAAACTAGCATTTTGTCTTGTGAAAGCCCAAGATGACCAGTTTAACAAGATCTGGTTAAACACACACAGAATGCCATTGCCAAAGACTTCATTGCACAGCAAAGCATATATTTTACCTGAAAACAGGCTGGCTGCGAATGTCCTCTGGCTCCAGGGCAGTACCTTGCAGAAACTCATAACACAGGCCATTGTTGAAGGTACAGTAGAGGCGAGGTGCACACCGGTGTGTATGTAAGACTCGGAAACTTTTCACCTCATTTTCACGGTCCACCAGCAGTTCTGTTTTGTTACCATAAATACGAACCAGAACCACATTCTGCATAACTGGACCCACATAGCACCCCAGCAGCTTATTGGTTATCCCATCTGTGAAGAACTGCAAGGACATACAGAGAGAGACGAACGTGGAAGATTAGGTAAAACACACAAAAAGCAATATTTGTCCTGTTTTTCCACACGTACCCCTATAGCTTGCAGCAAGATGACACCAAGATCATGCTCTGCTTCCTCCAATTGAAGTGTTTTGCTTAAAGAACCACATTGTTTTGAGTATTACATAAGTTTTGGGTGCAGTCAGGATCTGGCAAAGGACAAACAAGCAAGAGGAGAAATGAATGTGACCATGGAAATGAAGGCTTGTCTGGGTTGATTTAAGATTAACTGTCTCTGCGGTGAAGCTGGGATCATTTTAGGTAAAGGTAGGCGTTCCAACATACCAATGTGAATTGTTTAAACTATCCAGGATTGACAGGATTTTCAGGAATTTTATTTTGCATGAGAAAGATAATAACAGGCATTTGCTGAGGTCCCACTTTGTACACATTGATGAAAATAAGCCAGGGTGGCAGAGCATGTGACCAGCTCCTGCCCCCACCTGTTTACCCAGAGGGGCCACACCTCCTTCCTGTTACTGGAAAATAAACCAGTTCACTTTCTGTGTATGTGCCAGCAATGCGCATCTCTTGCTCTGAGACGTAAAATTCAATTTTCTATTTGTTTTATTGAAAAAAGAATAGTTTGACATGGTAAGACGAGTCTAAATGACTGGGTAGGAAACAGTGAACACGCGATTAGCTCATGAGATCTATGCAAACTTAATATGCAAATGTGGCCTCGCTGTTTGACATATGTGGTGCTTCCCCTCAGAAAACTAACCTTACTCTCTTCTTCAAGTTAATCTATAACGTATATGTATATTTTTAATCATTCTTGTCCTTTTAAACATCCTGATGCCCCTTACTTTAATTTTAAAAATGCAGCCACTGGGGCCAGCATGCAGATAATTTAGAATTAAGGTGACAGACACCTTTCCAACTGGATAAACACCTCCAGACAAGTTTCTGCTTCGATCAGTCATAACCTCACAAATAGTTACTTGTCCTAGTAACAATATTCAAAATCATTTACTTATTATTTAATTAATTTATCTATTATTTTATTATTTATTAAGATATATACCTTTATATTTTTTACCTTTAAATTAATGTTGTAAAGAAAAGTTAACAAATTGGTTTGTACATATGCTTTCTGCGCTAAGGCGGCTGGATAAACTCCCACTGTCTGATCGTGACCTGAGATGACGCAGATGCTATTTGCAAATGCGAAACATTAACCCTAACGGGGGTTAAACTCCCCGCAACGTCTTCATAGCTAGAAAATTATCATGCCCTTGATAGTCAGTTCGAAATTGTAATGTTGTATAGCGACCTTATCGCGCTTCTTCTATCTCTGGCGTCAATATATATACATTAATATTTATATGTCATTTCCTCATAGTAACTACATGGCTAACTAGCTAACGTTAATTCAGTGTCATATGCAGACATTTGGCTAGCTATCGCCAGTGCTCAAATTTTTATACAGTTTTAAATGCAAAGTCTGCAATTAACCATGCATACAAATAGCGCTAACATGTTATAGCGGCAACTTTGAACTAAAACAGGCAAAATTAAATTAAAAAAAAAAAAAAGCACCTTAATTTTGACTTCAGATGGCTTCCAGTTCGGTCTCAGCTCCTTGATGAGCCGCAGTGCACCGGTTCTGTAGTCCTTCTCGTCAACTGTCACATCTATTTTGGGCACGGCGGGAGCCTCATCAGGTACATGAATGTAGTTGGCCATGTCGAAAACTTTATTTGTTATTATTTCTTCTTACTTCGACTATTGCGGAAACTGTGAGCGGCTGCAAATACTAAATGTATGAAAATATAACTACGTGCGGTGATATAAACGTCGAGCTGTCGGTGTGCGGCAACGCCTCTCAAAAAAATCCCACCCACCGAAAAAAAAACAAAAAAAAAAAAACNAAAAAAAAAAAAACAAAAAAACCAACTCAACGGAGCTACCGCTGCATGCTGGGAATCGAATGACTCAACCAGAAGCGCTTGTTTTATATACCCTCATTCACCGCAGGAAGGCGCTTCTTTCCAGAAGCAAATTTTAACCCGACAGTGACGTCCTAAAACATGTTATACAATTTCTTGATAAACAAAACAAAAAACACGCCAATATTTCACAATAAATACTTTTTAAAGCTTTGACTTTATTTCTGAACAAGTAGCTGAAGTCGGTGTGTGTTGGGATTAAAATCAATCGCTCTTCTGAGGAGGACGTAACTCACCGTGCTGCTGACGTCTACACGTGTAATCTGCTTGAATGAAATGAGTTTGAGTTCAGGAGATTGGGGTGGCCTGCTTATTAGACATGGAGAGCAACGTGTAATTCTTCAGCAGGAAGAGAAATCAGTCCAATTTAGCTCATTAGTAGCCACAGGGTCTTGTTTTACTATCCATAATATAAAGTCCCACTAAAAGCAACAAGGATGGTTACAATAAGTAGTTTTGAATGTCATTTTGAAGGACATTCAAAAAGGATGCAAAAATTTACCACTTCAGTTAAACTGGGACAGATTATTTTGAAATTATGTAAATTAAACCTGCTTTGAAACTAATATATGAAAAACAACAGACATGAATGAGCAGCCAGTTTGTTCATAAGGAGACTGCAGCTTAATAGCTTTGCCAACCATATATTACCAGTATAACCATTGTATATAGTTTATAAAGATAATTATGGATATCAAAAGACTGATAAATTGGCATTTGCTTCAATACTTATTCATCAGAGATCTTCATTTGCCAATTTACTTTATAAAATAGTGTTTGATCATTTATTTTTCCTAAATCTTCTCCTCAGTTATATCTAATGCCTAATGCAGAAGCCTTCAATGTTTCTGCTAGAACTGTGACCATGGCACGACATTTTGGCCATGTAATGCCTGTTAATACTTCTACACTGGCATCCAGTCTGTGCCAGAGCCAAATGAGTGCTGTGTTATATGGGAACTTTTTGCACCAAATGTGCTGCCATCCAATCAAAGTAGCAGACCTTATTTGTTCTGTGCAAGCATGTGATTAGAGGTCATATTTACTGAAGTCTAAGGCCAGCTGAGAAGACTATTTATTCTGCTTATCATTTGTAATTAGTAGGATTCTGTGGGAGCTGGCTCAATTGTTTTGTAGAGAAAGTGTAGATGATAGGTTAACCCTTCAGGTCCTTAGTTGGGAATTCAGCATTTGTGTCTTGAGTCACATTGGTGCAAGTTATTTGGTCATGGTACTCAGTGAACTAGTTTCTATAACCAAGGGCTACATAAATAAACTGTAGCTACTTGATTGTTGAATATTGGAGCAGAGGTACACACTTTTGTGTGTGTGTTTGACTATCAGCAATTGAGACTGAAGCCCTGGATCCCTATCTGATGCATCACCTCTATAAACAACAGTGATAATGACACGTGTACCATCCTGGCTCAACAATGGCTGAATCAGTGAAGATGTTGACTCATCCTGTAAACAATGTCCTGCTCTCCACCCACACAGGTAAACACTTCACACCTGACAAAACTGCCCAGTGCAATCATAGTCATCATGGCCAGTGAGCAGTGGAATAAAGTGGAAAGTGTATCTGATTGCTATGGTAAAATGACACGTGTCTGTATGAGAGAAAAGAGAACACTTTTTGTTGACTTTCATTTCTCTTTTTTCTTCAGCTTTTTTTAGCGTTTCATCTCAGTCAGCTTCTGTTCACAAACAGGTTTTACAGAGAAGCTGATTTATAATGGGATTGAGCTGATTATGTTGTTACCAGTCTTGTAGATCTGCTACTTGAAAGATCAACTGTCCCAGTCAATGATTTCTCTCTTTAACGCATACAGCTATTTGGTGGTAAAAAAAAAAAAAAAAAAAAAAAAAAAAAAAAGCTTTAAGAAAAATCAACATTTTTAATTAAAGGACTACAGTGATCTAGTCACCTTTATCAGGGTTACAGGACAATTAAACAAAGGGCATTGAAGGAAACACGAGGTTGCCACATCACCACTTATCATCCAGTGGAAGAAGCAGTTAAATCAATGTGCGTCATTGAACCACTGACCCAATGTGGTAAACACAAAAAAAAAAAAAAAAAAANAAAAAAAAAAAAAAAAAAAAGTAAGGCAAGACATCAGATACACTTACTGTACCTACCTTCAATAAAACACTGAAAACTTACCCTACCTGTTTAAACTCACAACTGCTTTGAAAACAGTGGAAACAGAACATGAGAAAGCTTTCTGCAAATTTTAAAATTCTTAAAAAACAACAAAAATAAAAGGACAGGATGGAGATAAACCTTTGAAATTAAAAATAAAAAAGCTGCTGCATGTTTTCAAGGATTTAAATCTTCCTCCTAGAGATGTTATACACTTAAGGAAACAAATGGAAAGAAACAATTCAGAAAAAATTATAGTTGCCTTTACCATTTGACACCTGTTTCTAGGCCTGATCCTTTCAAAAATGATGACTCGATAGCAACATACCCAAGGGCTAAGAACAATAGACAGCACTGTGAGCTTAGTAGTAATATGTTTATTGTTACAAAGCCTGCTGAGGTACAGGATAGTTGCTATGGTTAGGTTGAAATATGATCAAGAGGAAAACATGTCTGAACACATTCTTTTCACCCACTATGTGGAACATCATTCTACTTAAAAGTCAAGCTTTATAAGGTTGACTATGTATGTGTCATGTTCACACTTCAGATCAGTGGATCAGTTTTGTAATATCTCATCTTTTCTCATGTTAATGTGATTTATATCAAATTTCCTTGAAGTAATGGACAAGCATTTGGTTACAACTATGCTGACAAACTGGTAATGTTTTTAGTGAAATGAAACCTAACAAAACTGAAATGAAACATGAAACACATGGTACAGCTGGTACCCTGTACAGCAAATCACCTGAGAAAGCATTTTAAAATTTACTCAAGCAATAAATCAATAGATTTGGTTCTTGAAATAATTTATTTTACAGCAAAAATATAATCTTTAATTTACAAGTGCATCAAGGACCAAGATAATGTTGGTTCTAGTAAAACTGAAGCAAATTTAGGTTTGACATGACAGATTGAACTGAAATGCAACAATTCATCCAATATTTGTAAAATCTACAGATTTTAGTCACCTTAAAATTATATTTCTTCAATGCCGCCAGCTGAATAATTCTCAATAATTCTGCACCGTCAATCAAAGTAATCCTCTATATCAATGTTGGGGTTGAGCAGCTCCTCTCCGTATTGTGTGAGATCCATCTGATTGAGGATCAGATTCTCAAAGGTCTCCTCAAGGTCTGTTTCCCCAATCAGCACTGCTCCTACCATCCTCCCTCCACTGAGAACAACCTGGAACAAACACCAGGGGGTGAGTAATGTGATGATTTCTCTGTAATTGGACACAGTTCTTGTGTTTTCAGTGTAAGCTGCTCTGAAGGTTCACGGTTCAGCAAGTACAATTTCAAGGTAAGAATCAGTGTTATGATGCTTTTGGCTCAGTGTCAGAATCAAATACACTCAGAAAAGCAGTGGGGTTCTATTACAGACATTTTTTTACATCTAAAAATTGGTCACTTGGAATGTAATTCAGAGTCTGTTTGCTAACCAGGTGGAGATTTTCATGCAAATGTAAATATATGTACAAGGAACTCCTTTTTCTGATCATATTCACTGTTACCTTGACATACTCCTGGCCTTTGGTGCAGCGTAATAGCAGTTCATAGTTGGGCCCCAGACCCTGGCCATTAAATTTACCCAACAGGACCACCTGTGGAATCACAAGATGAAACTTAGCTGTTCAAATGCACAATGTAAATAACCCTAGAGGGTGGAAGAAAAGACGAGGTCATTATGTTGCACGGTGAAATGTCCTTGAAGGATTCCCACAAAGAAATGAAACAAAAGGTTATAATTAGCATAGCAGATGATTAACATTTTAGTTACTGTTTAAAACACTTTGCCGCACTAACATGTCACTCACCTTGTAGTTAAAGAATTTGGTAATGTGTGAGAAGAGCTCAAAGCAGAAGTCCAACTCTACTGGTTCTGACAGGACGTGTGCCGCCATGCAGTGGCCTGCATACCAGCCCATCTGACGGGCCTGAGTCCATAAACGCATCTGCACACAACACACATAGTTACAAATTTGAGGGTTCAGAACTCCCTGAACAATCTGGAGCAGGGAAACATCCAAAATTAACATTCTGGCTCTTCTACTAAGGCCCTGTAAACAGAAGCAAGCCTAGAATTCTTGATAGGCTGAGACAACTTGACACTTGACTGACGCACTAAGAAAAGCAACATTTGAGGACAGACAAAGTGACAGAGTGACTTAGTGAGTGAGTTATTCTGACTGATGGTTGCAACTAAAATGTAGCCTGTGGGAGTACCTGCAGAATAATATTTGTAGTGGGGTCAGATGAGGCCTGTGAAAAACTTGGAACACTAAAAATGGCTCACATTATCTTACATTATATTATACAGTATAATAACTTGCATACTGTTGCTTGAAACTGTTTCATATGCCATTTGTAGAAGGTCTAACTCTAATAGCAAGTGATGGATGGATGGATTATTCTTTATGTTTGACTTTCATACTCTTGAGAAGGGCTTTTGGAAAAACAGGAAGAAATCAGCCCTTGTTCTGAGTCTTGCATCCAGTGGAGCTTTTAAAAATAGGTTTTTAATATTTTGAAGAATATTTCATTCAAAAATGTAAATTTTTTGTTTATTATATATATTCCATTTCATTTTATGGTATTTAGTTACTACATTTTCTGCAGGAATCAACTTGACAAGGACCCAACAGTGCTCCCTACATGCTTTATGTCACGGGGTGACTAACCAGTGATTTTGCATGGTTAAGCCCAATAAATACTACCCACATACAAATAACTGCAAATAATAATTCAAATAATTTCCATAACAGAAAACCATATTTTAGTTTTCCTGTTAATTTTCCAAATCTCTTAATCTTTCAAAATCAGATGTTCAGGTGATACGGTCATCTTAAAATTCAGTGTTTCGCCTGCTAACACGTATGTTCGAACACGGAAGGTCTGGTTGTTTTTTAATTTCTTGGTAAAAGCCGTTTTCTCCTGGCACTACATTCTTTGGCGGAGACACACATTGTCTTCTGTGCAGCTCCGTGTTGGACCAGTTAAATAAAGTTACTGTACTTGACAAAAACCTTAATAGACATAGTGTTAGCTATGATGGATTACTTATTTCTAATGTTTCAAGTTTCTGTAAGTTGATTTTAATAGCGTACTGGAATGAACTGAAACCAATGGCAGTCTAGAAGGTAAGAAAAATATTCTAAAATACAATTCTAAAATGTATCCAAAATAAAATTCTAAAAAGGAAAATTTGCAGTTACATTTACTGCAGAAGCTGTCAGAGTAAATTTCTGAATTCTAAAATACTACTAAAGTAGTATATTGTGGAAAATAGTTGTCGGTCACGTACCGTGTAGGCGGGTTGTATATATTGGGCTCAAACATGCAAAATCACTGGCACTGTCCTTTGAGTTGGACTGGAAAATTCAAATAGGAAGCAGATTCAGGCTCGTCGCACTCTTATAAAAATGCTCTTTAATGCTATGGCCAGTATCTCAATGGTACTTCAATAATTCTGCCTTAAAGATATGCAACATTTTTAAAGGCTAGTCATTGCAAGTATCATACTTGCAATGACTAGCTGACCATCCTTTCAGCGTGCCATTGAGAGAGAGCAATTTTGTTTTTTACGAGCCAAAATACCAATTTTTTATTATCACGGTATTTTCAGTGTTATTTTGTAGTAGAATCTGGTCCTTAAATCTAAAAAGAGAGTAAATGAGAGTGAAGGTTCCAAAGTGAAGAACAGGCAAAGCCCAAAAGCAAAAAGTAAATAACCAAGGTATTCAAATGTGGGAGGAGGCACTATATATCCACCAAAGGCAAATAATAAGGTAGTGCATTAGTAAATCAGTGTCCAACAACGTTTGGTGCCAAGTTTAGTCTATTCATCTACCTGCTGCCACTGTGGGCTGTGTTCCCAGCATGCAGTGCACACGTCTCCTGCAGCATAGACATCTGGCTCTGAAGTCATCATTTGATCGTTGACTTGCAGGCCACCGTCATCTGCCGCTGCAAACTACACATAAACACACACATCGTAAAGCAATGATCATTGTTGTGTTTCTAAACAATAATTTTCTGCATGGCTGTCGCAGCTGTTTTACGGCTGCTAGTATTTAGGCAATAGGGTTATGATAGAAGACAGAGATACTTACAAAAGGCGTATTACTCCCTACTGGAATAACACTTATCAAAATGTGTACCTGTAACACGCTAAACACAAAAACTAAGAATGGAAAACTAATTTCTGCTTTAGAATTTCCATTTCCCTCAAAAATGATGCTAAAATTATGACAGGCATATCTTATGTGAAATTTTTGGGACAGCTATGAAGCCGTGTGCATCTCCTGATGAGTAACATGTCGTTCATCGGGCATGGAAGAAAATACCAACTTCTGGTGAAAATGTGAACTTGGCATTTGTTAGTGACTGCACAGCATTGGCTAGTTGCTGCTGAGTGTCATGTGATCATATGATAGCTGAGAAACAGCAAGAACGCTTGAATTTGCTGCACAACTGGCAAAACTTGCAGATTCCCAAAGTACTGCTAGGCTTACTTGTATATTGTACTTTGCATATGGATGAGTTTCCTTACATTGTTACCATGAAGAAATGGTTCAGTGTTTGGCACGACGCCGGTAGCGCTGACAACAAAGTCACAGCCAAATGTTTTGCCGTTGGTCAGCTGGACAAAGACTGGCCAGGATCCTATTGAAAATAGGAATAAAAAGATTAAATAAAAGGAATAAAGAAATAAAGGTGAACACTAGAGGACGATTCTGAGTTGCAAATCTAATTCTCACTGTCCTCAGATCCCGGTGTTTGCTGTGGGGACTTAGGCCGCTCCTCTGCGGTGTAGATCCTTTCCACTTCACACTGGTATTCTACTGAAACTCTGCGGGACACCTGAGAACACACAGGAAAAGAGGAAGAAAGTATAACGACAGGCCTCTCCTGTTGACTCAGCAATTTTTAACTTCTGGTATAATGCTTTTTGGGTATGTTTTGCAGTGGCCAGGTTTTACAACTTGCATATAGACATGCACAACATCTCACCTGCTCTGCTCCTTGCAGAACGATTCCTTCATGCCAGTCTGGACCGAGGGCACTGCCAGGCTCTGTAGGGCCAGAACTGAGCCCTCGCCTGTTTCTATCTAGGAATAAAAAAAAAACAAAAACAAAATTACAATCCTTGAACAGATTCCACTGTGACACAAAGAGAAAAAGAGAAGTTCACTTGTCAAAATTTCACTTATCCGAGTCAGGCATTTGAATGATCAGAAAATGAAGACCTGTAGTGAAGGTCTGGGATACTCCAGCCGCTTGTTCCTCTGTCGTGTATCGAGACCTCTTACAGGGAAGAGCGCTCTCTGGTTTGTCAGCCTCCAGTGATGGGATGAGGAACTGAGCTGCTCCGGCATCAAAGAAGGTGTTTCCTATGGCCTTGTCCTTTATAGCCCAGATCACCTCACAACCCTCAACCTCATACCTAAACACAATAAAGAATACAATAAGAAAACACACTGTCAATAACAATGAATAAACAGGCTGAAAATGTTGTGAAAATGTTATGGAAAGATGCATTAAAATTCAGATGAGACTAATACACATATTATCACAATGTCCTGAATACTATCTCCTTTTAAGTTGACATCTAAAGCTTCAACATGTTGATTCTAATTTACTCACACTAACTCCAGGGCAATCCCTCCATTCCCAACAACGATGATTCTCTTTGCTGTGGTTAACCGTTTCTGAAACTCCTACAAACACAAATACAGGAAAGCATCAAATATGGTAAGCATCCATGTGGATATGTCACAAATACAACACAATATTATAGTAGGTACAATGGTCCTAGATATACTGGATTCGTGTGTACATAAACAAGGCCTTGGACTAAAAAAAAAACTTTGCTTTAGGATATCATTATACAATAGCTATAACTGAAAATAATGTAAACTCTTCCTTCAAAGAAAGCACACAATTAGCAGACATAACAAATTAAAAAAAGAAAACCAAACTTGCTTCCTGCTCCAAGCAGAGCAGTGGGCTTATACCTGGGCACTGTCTGTGTCCCGTATCCCCAGCACATATGGGTTGTCTTGTATCAGGAGTTTGGGCCTGCCTCCGCTGCAGATACACAGCTTCTCATAACCATAAACCACACCATCCACAGTCTGCACAGTCTGAGAACAAAAGGTATAATTAATTCCCTTTCACAAATTGGCGACGTCTCGATCCTATTGATTTTCAGTACATAATCACTTATTGCTATTTTTTAAGGTGTTGCTCACAGCCCTATTATAAGTATTGAGACCACATAAATTAAGCAAATGTGACTATTTGTGCTGTACAAGTGATATGTTGCAATGCACAGAATGCCCATTAGATGGCAATAACAAAACATATATTAGTTTCTAAAAACAGAGGTGTGTTTCTAATATTCTGTTTTCTCCAATGTATGCAAATTATGGGAACATGAAAAATTAGAAAAACCTTTCAATATCACTCCCATTTACATAAAAATAAAATGGTAATAAATTGGTAATATGGTGTATGGCCTATTTGCATGAACACAGCATTAACAGAAAATATGAAGAGACAGCATTTCTACACTATGAAATAGTCACATTAGTAAAATATGGGAGTAAACCAGTTTCTATCATCCTGTTTAACATGATGACTCACATGTGACTGTGTGTTTAGCGCTTTGACAGCAGAATGGATGACAGTCAGGCTGGGGTATTTCTCTTCCAGGACACTGGATGGTCGCTCTTCCACATCAAACTCTTCCAGCGTCTTTGATACCTTCCCCAAGAAGACAATGATACAAGACTCAGAATAAGTAAAAGACTATCAGGTGACTACTGAATAGGCATTAATTTGGCTTTTATTTATTTATTTGTGTGGATAATAAGAACATAAAATATGTATTATTTGTTTGGAAGACCAGTAGAAAATAACCAGTTACACCCTAACAATGGTCTTGTGATCCACACTGTCATCATCATCATCATCGTCACCATTCTGACCTGTTTGTAGTTAGTCACTGCCTTGATCTGAAGACCTGCTGTAATCAGAGCCAAGTCAGCTGAGGGAAACTGGGCTGACAGCTGTCAATAAAGATTCAGGTTAATATTAATCCACATGACAAGCAATATGGATGATACAGTACAGATTAAACTGCTTTAACCTGGTGACACTGCAGTACTACTACTAACTAAATTCAGTTCATTCACCTGCTCAGCACAAGTTACGCCCGCAATGCCGCCTCCTACTATTACAAATTTGAAAGTTTTCTCTTTATCTTCCATTCCTTTCAGAAGGTGCTAAGCTAACGTTAGCCAACATCAGCTACCATTCATGTTCCTCACACACGGAGATGTTAGACACTTAAATTGTCCTTGTGTCTCGACATATAACATAAACACGTTTAAGACGTAACTAATTAACGGTAAGAGTGTTTCTAAGGAATTCTATGATAGAGTTTTCCAGCAAAAACAAGAGACGTCAATGCTGAATTACGTAACTTCCGTGTTACCTACGGCAAACAGTGGGATCCAAAATACCTTTCACACTGAGAAAAGCGGAAGCACGGATATGCGATTTAAATTAACGATATACCGCGTTTGTGATAAATAGTAGTAATAATATAATTTATCTATACATTATCTATAAATTATAGCAGCATATATGTAGTCATAACGTAAACAGTATCATCATGATAAATTCAACAATATCCCTTCATAAGTACAGGTGACTAGCCTGTGAAACACAGGTATGGCTAATAGGATTAATTATGGCTGCGTTTTAATTAGCTGTTACAGTGTTAAATGGCTGTTTCCTTTATTTACATTAATTAGCATTATTAGTAACATATGTGCATTCCCTGCTATGAAAAATCAAAAAAATCCAAAAGAGAAATATACAAAGGTTAATCATATAGTTTAAACAATTTTTATTCATTATTCTGCAGAAAATAAAACTTCAAAAGTTTATGAATTCCATTCATCAAAGATATTATTAGTTAGTCTTATCTAATTGAACTGCTCTTGATAACTAACTATGAATAAAGGAAAAAGTTTATAGTCTATAGTCAATCAGGACATAGAAAATTGTTTTTTTTTTCTACAGTGCCATTTAAATCACGCACTCCTATTATTTCTGTTTGTAACGTTGTAGTCACACCACTAATGCAGGCCTGTGAGCAATTATGTCAGAGCTTAATGTGGCCACTGGGTCAGAATCGGTCCTAAAATTCCATAAAAACATTCATCACCCATCATTACTGCAGTGATAAACAACTCACCACTGGATAAAAGTTGAAGTACATTGCCATTTGTGATTTTACATCAAATAATCGAAGCATCTTGACATGGTCCTCATTCATCAGAGTCTGTCAGATAATGGTTGCATTGTGTTTGGATTCAACAGCAAAAGTGGGTGCTTGTTCTATTTTTGAAAAACCTTTTATGCTGGTGTTAACCACACATGGGAGCATTGATGTCAGTGTCTGAGATGATCAGGTCACCAGTAATCAAACACAGGTTAATGCTGTGCATCATGCCTCCACCCTCTTGATTTTCATCACGTTACCCTGTATAACCCTAAATATGTGAAATATAATTTTGTTATGAAGTTTTGTTTGGAAAATTGTCTGATGGAGCATTTAAAATATGCATCATTGGGTTTTTTAAAAAATTGTATTTATACAGGAAATGTCTTCCCCATATGATTTTTGTGATTTTTTTTTTTTTTTTTTTTTTTTTGTGCATTTCAATACTCTGAAGCTTTTGATCATGCCACTAAAACCTTCCTGCTTCAGAAAATAATTAATGACATTGTAATTTACTTTGAAGCCTGCTGACATCTCCAAAACCACCATTAAATTTTTGCATACTTACACTGTAAGTAGGTGTAATGATATACAATAATGTGGCGTAAACACATTAAGCTTTTTAAAATACATTTTCAAAATTTTATTATCAAAACCACATGATGACATCCATTTGATATGGCTATACATTAAATTCCTTTTATTTTTTATTTATTTTATATATATATATTTTACATTCACATCATTGTAGCATGTTGTTAAAAAGGCCACAAATACACACAAAGTCAAGAAATAAATGATATGCTGACTTAACTGAAGGTTTTAACAAAAGACACTGTTAAAGTTTACAGATTAGCAAGAAAACAATTAGTTCATAATCATCAAATATGGCATCAAATTTAATTGCTGTTAACATCACTGTCATAATTACTGTTATATAAGACTTTTATACCAGAGCATTCAAAGTGCGGGGGGNAGTTGTCTCGTTAATTGGTACTAGAGAGGCAGGTAGCTAGGAGGCTGCAGTAGGTCCCTCTTGCCATAGGTGGCAGAGCCTACATTGGTTGGCGCGTACACAGTTCCAATAGTGTTACTGGATCGAACAAGGAAGTCCGCCAGCCTTTGGGTGACACAAGTAGCTGTGTTGCATTTCCTTTTCTCTATGTGGTGGCTGTGAGGATTGAACAGAGAAAGTAAAACATTCTCTTCAGTTATGATCTAACAAGGATATTAACATAATTAGTGAACCACAAAAGGTAAAAACAGACAAAAAAACAAATATGATCCCAGTTTAATGCTCTTACCTGTTCTCAGCTGTGAGCCCTCTTTCTGGCCGTGTACCCATGAGGTTGAGGAAAGGGTTTGAGATGAGTCCAGGTAGAATCCAACCTTCACTGTCTGATAGATCACTTTCCTGCTCGCTGGATGAGCTGAAGTACCTGAATCACACAGGGCAAAAAGGGCCAGACCGTTTCACATCACTAGCAGATGATACCCTCTTCAAAAACATCCACTAAAGTCTCAAGGGGAAGACGAAAAGTGGCCACTTAGCCCCCCTCCAATTTCACACACTTCCCAACAACCATGCTCAATTGACTTTGACCTCTGGAGTTATATCTGTTCCCTGCTGCAGCTCCTCACACAGAACACTCCAGCTCCTCTTCATTGCACAGTTTCTATTCTATCATATCCATCTCATCATCATCTCATCTTATTGGCTTCAGCTGCTCATCTGGAGGCTGATCTGACTTTTTGCTGACATTTCAGGTTGAGTGAAACCTGCAAAATATTTAGCCCTTCCTTCATCACGTTGCTTTTGAAACCTTGCATTGAATCAGAGCAGGTGAGGAATACATTTTTGCTGCTTTATCTTTAATTAATATTCAGTGATGTGATTGTGCAGATGCATATTCGCTCACCTGTAGCTTGGAGCAGCGGCGACACAGTGCAGCAACACAAGCAGCAGGAGGGGATGCACAGGCAGTTTCAGGTTATACATAGTGTAGTATTTACCTGGATCAACAAAGTAAATCCACAATTTTTTTTTAACTTAAGTAATTTAGTTTCTTTTCCTTTTTTTTTTTTTTTTTTTTNTTTTTTTTTTTTTTTTTTTTGTAATTAACCTTCATGTAACCATAGAGACCTGGTTAGAAAGTTATCAACATATCAGTACATAATGGCAAAATCTAAGAAATGCAACACATTATAAAATATAGTCATTTATGTGTAAGAGAGAAGCAAGGAAAGAAAGACAGAGAATAGAGGAGAAAGTGTGTGTGTGTGTGTGTGTGTGTGTGTGTGTGTGTGNTGTATGTGTGTGTGTGTGTATGGGGGGGGCATTTTAGTACAAATAAAAGTCAAAGACAAAAAACCCTTTATGTTTCTTAGATTTGAGAAAATTAAATCACCTTTATTTTACTAGCAACTAACTTCAATTTCATTCAAAATTATTTTTTTTTTAAGTTATTACTTGTTCATCCTAATGCTTAATAAAATTTCTCTATATCATACTTTTGGAAAAAAACAATATTTAAATCCAAGAAACACACATCCTTCCTTTAAACAGAGAATTATGGGTGCCTTATGTACATTGTCCAGTGTAATAGCGAAGTTGAAATTGACATTTTTTTATTATTTTTTTTTTAGGAATTTTGGGATCTTGAATGTAAAACACATCTCTGCTGATATGACATGCAAAAAATGAGTTGTAATGATGGAGCCACCATGAAGCAGGAAAATCTGAAAAAAAAAAGAGTCCTAATTAAACCTGCTAAAAGCGCATTAAAGCTATTCCTCTGATGCTCCAAAGATCTTCAAATCTCCAGGAACATCCCTTTAATTTACAGTCAAGAGAGGCGGACGCTGAGAAGTCCTGTGCAAAAGACAAATTAAGAGAAACAGAAAACTTACTTTTAGATATTTGCGGCAGCAGATCCCAATCAGTCACTGGTGAAGTCCAAGGCTTGTCAGCCTGTCACACAAACCGACTCATTCAGTTATAAGCTCTCTGCTCAAACCACTTATGACATCAGCTCTCTCCAAATATAGCTTTGCATTTCCATTTCCACACAATGGGGGTGTTGGGGGTCTGGGTTATATGGGGGTGTTGGAAAGTCCAAGAGGATCTTATGCACACACACACACACACACACACACACACACACACACACACACACACACACACACACACAACCATGCATGTTAAACACATGCACACACAGAAGGTTGCAAAGGTACACACAGACACAGACACACACATTTACCTACGTCAACATCCTCATCATCACCTTCGTCATCATTGCATTCAGCACCTGTGGTGGGACTGACCCACCATAAACCCACACCAGGGAGAGGCACACTGTCAAACTGGAAAGCTCTCCTCTTACATTTAGGCACGTAATCAACTTTTAGGCCGTCCAACTCTGGCCCTGCTGTCATCCTTTGGGACTCATCTATAATGAATAATATATGTGAAGATAAATTATCATAAATAATGAATGGTCTGTCATTATATGATGGGTCTAGTCACAAACAAGTATGAATTAGCAATAATGAAGCGATAGTAAAACAAGAATAATACTTTCCAACCTGGGAAATGAACTATTTAACACATGAATTGGAATCAAAACTTTTTTAATTGATCTCTTTTTAATAACAGTTAACTCTTGCTGTTTTTCAGTTCTTTACATATTAAGAACAATAGAGGATTTGACTATGCAGTTCATGTAAAAATCTGATTTTTGCAATATAACACATTGATTCTATTTTTTAAAGTCGATTGAAGATTGTTGATGTAAGCAGGCAGGAAATGTGGTGATACATTGATTCTTCATGTCAGGATTATTGTTCCTAATGAAGTCTGTTTATGTGTCCATAGAGATCATCCCACAGTCTCACTGGGAAAATACCACCACAGGCTGCAGACTGCTGCTAAGTGCTGGCTTTTCACCACAGCTGTGTATCAGAGATACGATGCAATCCTAATGGATATGTAACAATCCCACCAAGGCCCTATGAACACCTCCCTGTGTTTCCTGTAAGCATCCCTAAATAAACTCATAAGAATGTAAAGACAAGACATGTTTTTTTTTTTTTTTTTTGACACCTCTACTTTCACATTTTTGGAATCAAAACTGTGACTTTAATAATAATTTTGTGTTTTGTAGAATTTACTATGTGCACAGTCACACCACCTGCAAATCAAACCTGACATATTTATTCCCATAGCTGACTCTTGGTTTTGGACACAAATTCCTATTGTGTGGAATGACATAACCACATACATATTGCACCCTTTTTTCACCAACAAACACTATTTAATGTAATATTTAATTTAAGATGTTGCATATTTCACTACTTGGGTAGAGAAGAGGGAGCACAGTTATAGAGGTTAATATGTGCAATTGTGAGAGCAGGAGGAAGTGGGAAGACAGAAAGAAGATGGGAGGATAATTGATGGAGGTGTGGGACTTGAGGCATTTTTTAAATTGAAGTCTGGAGAAACCTGCCTCTTGTGTCATTCAGTTAATTATCACTTGGATTACCTCACGAATAGTGAAAAAATATGTGTAATATGAGATTGTTCTGCTGAAATTTTATGGATTTTCTACATGTAGCACCAACTTTGGATAGCGACACCAACAAATCTTTTCATTCAAACTGAGTGAACTCTTTTTGTTCCCATTCACATTTTTCCATGATTTTACTTAAAAGATTCAATACACAAGCTCAATGTGAATTGTTAACAATATCAGGATCCCTGCACATTTAGAGGCAATCAAACATCAGAGGAGAATGATACGACTTGTGGATAAAACCAGTTCCAGGAGGGCTAATAATGGGGCTGTGACTCCTTATAATGACTATTTATGATGAGAGCAGCTACATTTGGGAGGTTTGCAGCAATTTTACCTAACTAGGGATGTGGCCACTTTTTCACGATGTGCTTACATGATGGATACACAAATGTGCAAGACAAATGCCTACGCACAAATGGAACACAGTCAGCAATTCCTGCCACTCCAACCCACAAAAACAGAGTAATAAAGCACTCACATAAAAAATTCTCGGTTATATGGATGATGCAAAGACATCCAGAAACATGCATTTAACGTTACCATCATAACAAATGCAGGGGATTTCTGCATTAATTACATGGAAAAGAATGACCCATTGGTCAGGGTTTCCCCTCCAACCTAAATATGGCACTCATACTATACTTCTCATATGTCAATGGCACAGATAACAGGGTTATAAAACAATTCAGCAGCCAAGACTTATAATTAGTTAATCAAAAAATACAATTTCTAGAGCTGTTTGTAGTTTTGTGATTCCTGGAGTCTATAAGCAAGGATAAACAAATGCAATTTCATATCAATAAATGTTGGTTTTATCGTTAACACCAATTGATATTATGCAGCAGTAATTAGTCCAGATTTGCTTTCAACACAGTCAAAGCTTTTATTTTAAGCTTTTTCTTTTCAATTAAAAAAAAACAAACAAACAAACTTACATAAATCTTAAACCTTTTTAATTTGCTTGTTCTTTTGCTGGATGACCATTTTTTGAGCCTGGAACATAATTTTCACTTTATTTGTGCTGCATGTGCATTGCTTGAGTTTTTGTGCATATCATGTCAAAAAAACAAAACAAAACAAAACAAATTAAGTTACAGAGATCAATCAATTAATCACAGTTTTACACACCTGCATAGTCTTTAAAGAGATCTTAACGTTCAAAACAAGTGAAAGCACCTGTGTGGGCATATCACAGGTGTGCAGGCCTTCCTTTATCATCTTCTAACAAAACATAAAACAATATATATATTTTTTTGCTAAGGTATTTTATCTAGACATTTTTTTTAATGCATCACCATGTGTTTAGGGTTGCTTGTGTGCATGAATAAGATACTCTGTACACCCACATAGACTGATCACTGATGCACATTTAATTAAAAACTTGTTGCTACAGAGGCAGCATTTTGATTGGTCGTTGTGTATATTCAGCAGCATCCCTTTTATAATGCCAGGTACTGTAAAATATTCTGTGGTTGATGTCACGTCATGCTGGAAATGGGATAACTGGTCCTTTTCTACAGCTGGACGAACAATCCTAATTTGTAACAAAAGGAAACCAATAGCCCAGAAGAAAGAGTGATCACTCTGGACAATAACAGCCCCAAAAATTGCACAAACTGATGCAAAATTTTAACAGTGGGTCTGGTTGGGCTTGTCTGTAGCTCTTTTTTTGTTTTTTGTTTTTTTTTGAACTACACTCTTGTTACTTCCTTATATTGTGTGTGTTATGTTTCTGTCTTGTGACAGCAGGGTGTTTCTCTAACACATTCTTGTTCTTCCTCTGCACCGGTCTCCTCACAGACCTCATCTTTGACCTCCTGCACCTCCTTCTCTGACATATTCTTGTCCATCTTTATCTTGGATCCATTTGGACAGAGTTCAGAGGTGGTCTCTGACAGGGATTTGTGCTGTTGCTCCTCCTCTGTGTTTTGCGTGGCAAGGACTCTGCCATCCTGGAGCTGCTCTGTTCTGTGAAGCTCCAGTTCTGCCTCCATCTTTACCTGAGTGTTCTCAGTATGAGGAAGCTTGGGAGTTTCAGGGCTACTCTGATCCTCAGAAGGTTTTGAAGGGGTCTGAAGTTCAATTTCTTTAGAAGCTTGTGCTTTCTTTATTTCTTTTGCCCTCTCGGATTTATGGAAGTGTCTTCTGAGGAGGATGATTACAGCAATCATGAAAAGGAAGGAAGAACCAGAGAGACAAGTGGCTAAACTCAAGTAGATTAACCTGTAAATCGAGAAGAAAAATGGACAGAGGATGGAACCAGCAATAAAACTGTGGTATCTTAAGAACAGAAATTCTAAGTTTTCATTTAAAGATGCCTTGACAAGAATATTTCCAAGCAAATGCAGGCATTTATACAAATAAAATTATTTCTGCATCTAGAATCTGTGGCATACCTGTACATATCTGCATTGTATATGTGACATGCTCCCCTGTTTCCACACTTCTTGATCACCCATTTAAGGCAAGTTAAGTCAATCAGGGCTCCGAAGTAAATGGGTGCAGGAATTCCAGCTACAGACAAATAGAGGACCAGCCAGACATGTACAGTTGTAATCTTAAGATGGTGGAAAATACTGTGTCATATTTCTCAGTTTACTTATTTTTTTTATCAGTGGCATTTATAATAGCAAGGTCCAGTTTCATATTTGATACCCAAAAGCAAAACAAGCACAAAGCCTTGTACTTTAAATGCAATTCAAAGTAATGAGTCTCACCAAGGGTCCTAACTGCCAGAGCATGGATACCCAGAGCCAGAGATTTGAGGTCTGGTGTGATACATCTGTAAAAGTCACGTATCAACATATCACCTGATCATGTTTAGAAATAACTCTGAGGAAAATAATCACTTCAAGGGCCATGCTGGTGGTTTTTGCATATTTGAGCCCAGTAAATACTACCTGCATACACTGTAAAATGTGACAAGTTGATATTACTTAAAAAATAAAAAATCTAGGAAACCAATTGCCTTGAAAAGGGTAAGTAAATATGACTACATAGTCTTAAGTTCAAGTAGACATAAAGTAAACATGACCTTAGACTAATAGTTATATTTACTTACCTTTTACAAGGACATCGGTTTCCTAGATTTTTTTTTTTTTTAAGTAAGATCAACTTGTCACATTTTACAGTGTACATATTACATTACTGTTAACTGTTTTCCAAAGTATACTACTAGAGCGATACATTTCCAAATAGTATTTCCTACCTTCCAGGCAGCCATTGGTTTCGGTTCATTCCTGTATGTTATAAAAATTAACTTGCAGAGACTTTTAAAATGAATTTTAAGGTGGGTATCACCTGAAAGTTTGATTTTGAAAGAGTAGGGGATTTTGGTAAAATAATATGAAAACTAAAATACAGTTTTATGTTTTGGAGAATGGTTGGCAGGAACATAATGGTTATGCGGATAGTATTTATTGGGCTCAAACATGCAAAACCATTGGTATGGTCCTTTAAATGTTTGTCAGTCTGTATAAAGATGTATCAGCTCATGAGTGTTTGACAGATTAGTTTTAGAATTAAGAGAAACTCAAACACACTGTCACTTTCCAAAGCAAAAAAGGCTTGACAGGAGACAAAAGAAGACAAAATTTAAAAATTTTGTTAAAAATTAAAAATGATGCAAAGTAGATTACTGGTTGTCATTTCAAACAAAACAAACATGTATGAAATTTCTGAATTTGTGATGTAACTATATTTAATGACAAAATGTCATGGACAAAATTTGAGTAACAGCTAATGTGGCACAACTCATACTGTTTAATTTGAAGGCTGTTTTGTACAGACCGTATGATGACCATGAAACCTGGTGTGACTCCAAGCGAATAAATGAAGGAGCTGAGGACAGATATGGCCATAAAGGAAGTGAAGCTGCGGCTGCAGTCCTTGGCTCGGGGGCATTGGCCCAGCTTCACCGACATACTGCCCCCTGTTGGAAAGGAAGCATTCACGCAGCTACAGTTGTGGAAGACCTGGAAACAGAAAATATCTAAGAGTGCTACAATGAAAGTGCGAAAATGAAATTGTGTAATTTAACATCAGTAAATTGCATTCATCAGACCCTGGCTGATACGAGGCCTTTATTGTGAAAAATTTGTGTGTACAGGTCCATCTTTCAGCTCATGCATGACTAGATGTGTGCGTGTTCTTGCGTAAAGCCCTACTGTGTTCTTGCCGTATCCAGAGGAGCCGAGGCAGCCGGCCATACATGGGGAGATGTAGGTGATGCCGCTGTCTGAACACACAGGGTCCCACTCCTCTGCTGAACACGAACAGTCTCTGTTACACTCTGCGAACAGCATACCTTTGTCATACGATACGCTTCCTGTCCTGCAGGGTTTGAATGATTTATATGTTAGATTGGATAAGTGTTTGGGAATGCTCATTGCCTCAAAACACTGGTTTTCATGTCTAAACACTTACCCATTGTATGAGATTGTGATTCCAGCCACAGGAATGTTGTCACACTTGGTGCCAAACTGTAACAGCAGGAGGATGTAGGCCATGGTGGCACAGGCAAAGGAGAGCTGAGCTCCTGACACCACACTCAGCTTATACCTCTTCATGAGCAGCCCGCCCACGAAGATCCCTGTGGCTACTACTGGCAGTATCAACAAACCTAGAAGAAGAAGACAACAAGGGGTCAGGGCGATGAGAGGCTTTCTTACATGAGGATCAGAGGGTGTAAAATCCTAAAAATATGCTAAAACGTCAGTGCATGTTTCAGGTCTTTTAACACCATCATCATACACCCTCTACAGTCCAGAAATCATGTTCCTCATTGTACCAGGCTCTGCAATGTAATTTATTATCAGAATCATGATGTTCACTCCGGTGGTTCTCATGTTGGCCTGCAGACCTTTTTTTTTTAATTTTATTTTTATTGATTTGTTTGCACAGGTATTTTTTTTTAANCCTGCAGACCTTTTTTTTTTAATTTTATTTTTATTGATTTGTTTGCACAGGTATTTTTTTTTAAAGACAGTTAAAACAATAATGAAAAGACAAGACAGTCATACAAAATTAAAACAGTAATAAACATGAAAACATTATGTGCAGGAGAGGCCAAAAAAAAAAAAAAAAAAAAACCCTGATTAACCCCGATTAAGGCTTGTCTGGTGGCCTTCCCAAAATTAGAAGCACAACTCTAGATGCACGTATTGAATCAGATAAGCATTAAATAGAATAATAATAATAATAGTAATGAAACCTTTATTCTCCTATAACAACAAAGCCTGCCATTATTTTTGAATCACTGATTGAATTCATTTTTGCTCCTAAAAGAGGCTCCTAAACCTGTTCTTAAAGTGCTTATGTTGAAGTGTAGCCAATGTTAGGATGTTGCATTTGGAACCCAAAGCCATCATTGTATAATTCTGCTTTCTCATTAATAGGAGCAGAATGGCAAATAGAAACTTGGATTACATGAATTAAGGAGATTTGTTCTGTACCTATAAGGAAGTTGGCTCTGGATGCAGACTGCCCAAACTGTTGTTCCATGTATTTGGGTTTAAAGGTGAACAGGCCGATGTGGGCGTTGAAGTTGAGGATGCTCCCACAAAGGAGCAAGAAGTAGGAGGGAGTTCCCAACAGGTGCCTCAGTGAGGGAATAAACCCTGTACAAAGATAATTTGGTAAAACTAAAAGCAAAGTACATACACATGCACACATACAAGCATATAAAGGAAGGACACAGAAAACAAACAAGACTATCTTCTTTGGAAACCCTTAGTTTTCTTATGTCATGAGAAGAAGGAGAGGATTGTGGCAACCTTTAGCAATGTCAGACAGCTTGGCATTGCTCCTGTCGAGAGCACCTTCTGTCCCATCCAAGGTTTCATGGATGGGAGATGAATGGCCCTCGTCTCCCCCCTGCTTAAGCAGCGAGCGGGGCAGGAACCAGAAGGGAATGCCGGAAAGGAGCAGGAGGGCAGAGGACACCATGAAGCCCAACCACCAGGCGCCCACCCAGCGGGTGTCTTTGGGTGTGATGGTCACACTGTCTGAATGGAAACAATCACGATTCATTTGTGGAACCAAAAGGGCATTTTCTACTTAATGCACAACACGATCTAACAGAGTTAACATGCTTTAATTTACAAGGGTAGAATGCTTAAATTTAGGGACTGCACTAGGAACTATTCTCTTCGAATAGAGTCACTATGGCTGTTCTGTAAAAAATAAAAAATAAAAAAATACACAAACACATGTAATGGTATTATTTTTACGGTCAACACACAGCTATACCAGCACTATAAATGAATTACACTTACCCAGATCAACAAATCCAATGTCAACATATTGTTTGGCACAATAGGAACCCAGAAGAAAACCACACATGGGGCCCAGGAGAGTAATGGTTTGGAGACAAGCTACCGATCACAAAGCAAACAATTACATTGTTCATTTATATTTTGTATGCTGTAGTATGTTTAGACACCAGGATTTTGCCAAACCCTGTACTGATCCTTCTTAGTCTGATTTTAGAAAGGATTACAGAATTGTGTGTGGGTTGAGAAAATACTTTGACCTGATGAACTCATCCAGTTGTGAACAATGCTTTTTGTTTAAAGAAAGCGATGATGTCTTGCCTATATAAAAGGGAGAGTTTTCGGCTTTTGCAAAGTCATCAATGTAGGAGATGCCCAGTGGTGTGACAGGAGTTTCTCCTATTCCCCGCAGCGCGTTCCCCAGGAAAACATAGATCCACATGTGGGAACCAGGCTCCCTCACACAGACTGCTCGAAAACACACAGCAGAGATGCAAGACACTGATAGCAAATAACCAACAATTTCCATGGTAATTTTGGACATGACAAACATTTTGGTGCTGTTTTCCAAGTATCTGCAACCACTGAAAGGGATGAATGCACCAATTTTGCTCCTGCAATCATCACAGAAGTTCTTTGAAATCAACAGAGAGTTATATTTGAAAGACCGTCGTCCTACCTTTATTGTCTACAGAAGACTGGATTTCCAGTGCATCTGGTTGTTTTTCAGGATCCACACAAGCAGCGAGGCTCAGACTCTCATTCTGGAAACTCTGAATGAATGAGTCATACTTGTAGCTGTGAAAATCAGAGGCGACACATGAGCCATTTAAAGGAGATGCTTTTTAAAAGTCTGGCTTTTTTGAAGAAGACCTTAATGCTTCTTCAAAAATCTGGTGTTTGCTAGTGGTATACCGTCCCATAAAGAAGTGCGGCAGGCTGGAGATAAGGGCCCCTAAAGACATGAGTAAGCAGCCCATAGCGATGAGTCTAGGCCGATGCATCTTGGCCCCAAAATGGCTGACCAAAGCCAGAAGCAACAAGTTGCCTACCACCAAATAAAAAATAAATAAACAAATAAAAAATGATCAGTTACAGAATCAAATTAGAATAATTTTCAGAAAAGGATCAGGGTTAAATAGTACCTATCTCAAAACCACCATCTATGACTCCAACAAATGAGCTGGAGAGGTCAAATTGCCTCTCGATCTGGGTGATGGAGCTCTTCACATAGGACCCTGTCAGGGCCTTGGAGAAATAGGTGAATGACAGCGCCACAATAAACAACTGGGAAAGATAAGGGATAAAAAGATAAAGAGATTAAACAAATACTCACATTTCAAATACACTGAGTAGCTAATTTACAGGCATGTGATGTGCTTGTAAAATACTTGGAATATGATAGTTGTAAACCATTTTTCATGCCACAAGAAGGTTATTTACTTTAAAACCTTCAACAATAATCATCAAAATTCATCATACACTGTGTCAAGAGATTGAACTGTTAAGTAATGTTATGCATTTTTTATTCCAGTAGAGGGCAGAGAACTCATAGTTTTTGTTGGTGTGACGATAAGTATTCAATGAATTATTCTGACATTAGTATTCAGTATGCTATATTATGAATTATGAATTTAGCTTTCTAGTTATTGGTTCAACTTATGCATATTCAATTTCCACATTTATAATTAATAGTTCTTAATTGTTCAGTAAATATAATACTGTGGAAGTTCAGGGCTGACAATATTAAACAAAAATCATTCTGTCAAATTGAAATGTACTGTATGACAAAATTAATTTATTATTGACAGTCCTGGACTTTCACATTTATCACTGCAGACTAAAGAAATATCAAAATTAATTGGTATAAATTTTTTGGCCATATCTTTATCACCGTGCACAATCTTTAACAGATGCATGGGTCAGGGTATTTTAGAAAAACAAATTATTTTGGGTTATATAGCCAAAACTAGGGGCTCTGGCTGGCATGTTTTTGGCTCAGGTCAACTTAGAAGGTCAACTTAGAAATCTACAATGGTTAAATTGCCATTTTTATCTGCAATTTATGGTCAAGCTGTGATTTTTAACAGAACAACAGTGTGTTCTCCTAATGTGAAACAGAACTACAGAAGCTGCTTCCTGCTTAAATAAAGGTAAAAGTGTCAGTTTCGTTGTTAATTTGGTAATAATTTGAGACTGTTGATGATCTGGAGAAGGATTTTAGCCTGTCAAGACTGGCAAATAGCCCAAGATCAGCTCTTGGCTTGATTCCCAACTAAAACATTCAAGTGACCCAACACATTTTAGGAATTTTAGCTAATATTCTTCTCTAGCCATTCACTTCTGAGATCACCAGTATTACAAGTTACCAGCTATGGGCACCACATGACTCCACAGTGGCAGGAAAGCATCAAAGAAGAGTATTTTAACATAAGACTTCCTATTCTTAATTAAATACTTTATCGTTAAACTATGTCCCTTTAGATAACTTTAGTACTTTGAGAGTGGAGATGGGGCGTTTACTGGTCGTCTGGTCAGGGACACACAGCGTCTGCTGGCTGGTCATCTTATCTCTGTCTTCTGCTGTATTATCTGCCATCATACACTGATGGTTTGTCTGCTTGTCTGGCATCAGGGTGCTGCACGAAAACCAGATATAAGAAGTATAAAGAAGTTATGAAGTTCTTCAGATTTCTGTTGGAAGTCAGCAACACTAAGATATGATGACTTCTTTTTTCTAAAATCATCATCATAAAAAAAATAGAGATGGTAAATTCATCTAAATTCTGAAATCTTTGATATACATTTAAGCACATGCATTAAACTGAAGCAAAATGTCTGAAAAAATATGAAAATTGTCTTAGTATTATCAGCTTACCAACCTTTGCATTTCTCCATCATTGATATTCATCATAACAAGGTATCCAGGCTTAGTTGAATGGATTCAAGGACATCAGTTTCTTAGAAGTTACAACATTAAAAAGCATCAATTTAAAGAGGCAACAATAAATCTATCAAAATATATAATTTTGCAAGCAGTACCAACCTTTTTATTGTTGCTATTGAAATTATTTCCTAGAATCCAAAGTCTTGCTGCTAAACTGGTCCTGACAGTTGCATTTCTCACGTGACAAGTCCTCTCCAGTCAGCAAACATCAGGAGCTACAGGCCAAATCCACATCAGAAAACCAGTTTTCAAGAACAAACTTGATGTCATTTGTGGGCTAGAAGAGATACAAAGTAGAGAAATGTAGTATAAAATAACACAATGGCTGGTTACACTGAAAGTTATTGAGGAAAGTAAATTCCTCAGAGTCCAATATTAACTCCAACAATCCCTTTCAAATTCAGCCTAGTTAATACTCCTACTCAAAGTGCAGATCGAACAAAGTCTTATAATTATTACTTACATACATACAGCTTAGAAGAGCAGGTTGAGAGATTTTACTCCCCTGGAGCTATTTAGTTAAAGAAAACATGGCAAAATACGTCTCCAATTAGAACACAAAACAATTTCAAAATTACCATCACAAAGGGTCTTCTGAGGAACTTTATTAAAATACCTAGTCCAGCAGTCGAAGGGACTCCGCTGTCCCTCTCTTCTTCTGCTCGTCTTTTAGCAGCGATGTCTACCCTCCTACTCGAAGGAGACAGACATGCTCTCCCCAAGCTCCTTTTCTGATAGAACTGTTACTCTGAACCTGCAGGACAAAGGGCCTGGAACATTTTTATTCCACACACATGCCGTCCAGTCCAGGAAAGGAGGGGGACAGCAATAAGAGAGCAACAAGAGAAGAGAGATGGAAAAATCAACTTCTTTACCCTAAAACTGCCCACTGCTGGACTCTTTAAGATTTTTTTCCCTGCAAAGGTAAAAAAAAAAAAAAAAANAAAAAAAAAAAAAAAAATCACATGTTGCTCTTTAAAAGGATGCAAATGCAAAGTGCACTAAATCAAAGTGTGACTTTCATAAGGTTAAATTGCCAATAAACTTGGAAAGGAATAAGTTTGTGCCGTCACACAGGAACACTTTCTGGCAATGGTGTGGACTTGAACTGCATGACTTGGACTTGACTTGGACTCAAGTGTAATGGGAAATTTCATTTATGCCTATATTTTATACCTTCGTTCATATATTTCATACCTATGTTCATAAATTGTTTTATGCACTCAGTTTTTACACTTTGCAGATGCTTTCTGTGTGGGTGCCCGCAAGTCATGAGACAGAAACTTGTTTAAATTCCATACCACAGATATCACTCCCTTTCTGACTGTGTAAGGAGGTGATGTCTCGAGAACCTTTGTTCTAACTAGAGAGCTGGTACCAGCCAGGTATCTCTTAGGAGTGCTCGTGACTCATGGTCATGCACACTGTTGTTATAAAAATACACACTCAGTGCTTGCGTGCACTGCTTGCTGATTTCCTTGACACGTGTGTGCCCTTTCTCGAGAAAGAATAAAGAACAAAGAAAACTCAGTCTCGCCTCAAGGTGGAATTTATTTAAGAAAAATAGATTTCCACGACACCAGTCAAAAAATTTGCTGACTTTAGACTCCACTTGGAATAAAGACTTGAAACTCAACATTAACTTTGACACCAATGACTTGTGACTTCACTTGGTACCTTCCCCAATGCAAAACTTTATATTATACAATTAAAGAATGCACAGTGATGCAACTGTCCATTTCCAGCAAATCCATGTTCAATCAATCAGAGAGCCAATCACATTGCACACTGAGGAATAAATATGTATATCACATCACTGATCTATGACTGGTACACCTGTTATAAGTTAGTATGTGTTATCCATAAAAGGGTTAAAATGTGACAAATTGTGAAAGACTAGAATCATGAGAAAAGATGACCTTTGAGACATCAATGTTTACATCACAGTGTGTATAAGAATCTACTCTACTGACCTTCAGAGTACTCAGTGAGCTGCATGGCCACATTATATTCTCCGTGCATGTATTAAATAAACCTTGTGATTTGGCAGTTGCTCCTGAGTCTATACAGCAAAATTTATTTCACAACACAACGACAAAGTTAAAAACACAGTTGATATACAGGAACATATTGAAATTTGCTACGATGCCAAAAATAATAGCTTTAGCTGATAAAGAGACTACATTGTTCACAACAACAAATTTTTGCAATATTGCTGAACATGCAGATCAAAAAAAAGAGACGGAGCTGCAGCAACATCAAATTTCATTTTGAAGCTGCACAAAGACTGGTAGGTTAAGTTAATAAGGTTATAGCTAACATGCTTAGGTTAGATCAGAGCAATAGCTGTCAAAGCAACTAGTTAGAGGAAAACACTTTCCAGATGTTGGGGGATCTACTGACATATATGTACTGTAGCAACACTTTCTGATTTCTTCTCTTCTCTATGTTTTGTTGACTAAATAATGTCCCCAAGTTATCAGTGCAGTTTCAATGGCTATTAATCAGCTGATCAATATACCATTAACTATCAGATTTGTTACCTCCTAAAATCAAACCAGCAAGGACTACTCTCTCAACTCCCGTGTTTGCAGAGACATTTAATGATCAGAGAGTGAACGACTACTCTGGCATTAAACTTGGTGTAGAGCGAATTATACATTGTTTAGGACTTGAAACTCGAACTTTAAGACCTCTCTCTCTTGATTTGGGACTTGAGTGCCAGACTTGCTTTCTGGACACTTCATATTCTGCGACGTCTTGCTGCAGCAAACCTGAACAATGCCAGGCAGAGCACTCATGCAAAGCTGCTGAAATCCAGTTTTTGGATGTTTTGCTGAAACAGAATGGTTCAGTGTAAAAACACATCCAGAATAACTCTATAACCGGGTGGGTGTTCAGGCAGCCAGGCAGCAGGTCACACAATCAGCTTTGGCCTCTGACAAATTCCATAGGATTAAGATTAAAGAGCCTTCACATTCCTGCACAGCAACAGAGGGGAATGTGTTCACCATCCTGCTTTTGTGAAACACAATATTTGGCTTCAGCACTTTGCATTTGGCTTAGAGTTTTGCATCTTTCACCGCCGTATCCAATTTCAGGTAGAGTCAGTATGGAATGAAGCCTGTTACTGCACCAGTACAACTCAGACCAGCAATAATTATGATGTTTTGAGTAACATGGTGCACAGACAAGGCATAATCTCTCCTTTTAATAATAAATATTTCCATTTCTGACTGGCTTTGGTGTATGCATCACCTTGCAATGGATATTTAGTTGTAGAGAGCACAGCCTGCTGGTGAAATCAAACACTGCACTTTCTGCAGAATAATTAAAAAAGGTGCATAAAAATTAGGGCTGGGGAAAATTAACGTGTTAATTTTTGTGATTAATATTGACTATTTAAAAATTAATGCTATTAACACATTGTTGTTTTTTTTGTTTGTTTTTTGTTTTTTTTACTTCCTGAGGCTATGCTAATATTTTCATTTTTCCCCCATTTCCTGTGACTAATGTTACGTGCTCACACTAATTATTGAGTGTGTCGTTTTAATTGAGATGTGGCTTTACTAATCAAAAACATATAAACAACAAAAATAACTTCACAGCCTTTTAGTGTTACTTTAGCTTACTGCATTGTTGGCTATGGAAACTTATAACTTATAAGTTATATTATTATATACATTATTACATATTATATTATAATCATCTTTTTGCTTAAGGTAAAATATTACAGGGTTTCCTTGTTTTACTTTTCAGAATTTTCCTCCTTTTGTATGTTTTGGCTGGTGAAAAATAGACTCACATGGAAATGATTTAACTTACATTTCTGCATATACAGTATAAATTTTAATTATAATGCTAATATGAAGTATAATTAGACTTTGTTGTATACATCAAAACAGGCTGATTGCACCCATAACAGACTTTATTAAAAATCTAAATTTCTGAGAAACAGTGTAAAAAAAATAAAAAATAAAATAACATGAAACTTTGAAACATTGTCTTTAATATTTGAAGATATGCTTGCAGGATAATTATAAAAAAAAAAGAACAAAAATCATAAAAAAGCATAAAAAAGCATACAGTAGATGCTGATAAAACAAAGAAACATATTGACAGAATACAAACATGACTCACTATATAAATCTTCATTATGAACAGTAATTGTATATCCATTGATAATACACTTAATCAACAAGTAGAGTACATAACAGCATAAAAAGGTGGTAGAGGGCTCTGTTTTCATGAAACACATCCTGCATAAATGTCATAAATGTCATAAATGGCGCTGTTTTGGGCTGTTA
The DNA here is from genome assembly GCA_014773175.1 of Lucifuga dentata. NCBI lineage: Eukaryota > Metazoa > Chordata > Actinopteri > Ophidiiformes > Bythitidae > Lucifuga > Lucifuga dentata. The sequence continues at coordinate 119,241 of VXCM01000101.1, read as the reverse complement.
AAAGTACAGATTGGTTCACTCTCAGTGGCAACTATTGTCCGGAAGATGCGAGTCCCGGAGTAGAAATCATTCCAAATATGATTATGGAGAACTTCAAATATGTTAATATCCCATTTTAAGTTGATTTCACATTTTAGGAGATACTAGAATCGTCATAATCAGTTTCTTTCTTTTTTTAACGAGTAACTATGCACAATTTTTTTTTAAGTCAATAATAGCTGGATATTAGATCAATGAAATATGTAGTGATAGTGATAGCTTATCATCAGTTTCACTCTTATGTTGCCATATTATGGCAGTAGAGCATTCAAAGGCTTTTTGCAAATTAAATTGTCAACTCTTAGAGTTGTATAATCCCTGACTCTCATAATTATCTACATTATATTCACACAAAAGCATTTACTTTCTTTGTTATCCCTTTCAGAATCCTAATCCTGATTTTCCTGCTCACGTGTTTAAGTTGGTTCACCGGTTGGTCAGGTCGAAGTTCTCCCACAGCAGTGTTAACCCCAACACCTGCAAGAACTGCAACAATACTCATGACTGAATATGACCATAATCATATTTTGATAATCTAACCTATAAATAAACTCTGTTCTGAGTACTAAATAACCTCACTTAATTACTGTTTGGATATAGCTTTTTAGCTCAGTGGAACATTGTATTAGATTTGGTAGAGTCTGCTGCCAATCATCTGACTCTTACTGGGGGTAATTCATAAAACACAGTGCCATATTTAATGTGTCATCAAGGCAGAAAGCATCACACAACCATGTTCCCTCATTCATAACCGTCTGTTACCGTTCTCAATCTTTTATCATCTGCATTAAAAGAGGCGTTACTACTGTATTTCCTTATTTGCATGTCAGACAAGCTATTCATAAAACACACTTTCAAGCAAAAATTAATACCTGTTTCGGTCTGATTGTCAATTTCACCAGTGTGAAATCAGGATGAAATGGATGCAATCAGTATTTTTTAAAACTATTTGCCCCACACGTTGCACCGCCTGTTTGCTGGAACTCCCATTCGTGTCTGGGTACCTTCTTCTTCACAAACCTTTGTTCATTTTTACACTGATTTTCACATTCTAAAGGCATTCTCATTACTTCTGATACCACATTGACAGTTCATTCTACATTTTCCTAGATATTTTTTCTTTTTTTTCCACCGATGTAGCGTTTCCCTCAAACAGTTAAGAATTATTTATCTGTACCTCCTGTCTTAAAATGTGGAGCTGTTTCTCTCCCTCCATTTGAAACCAGATATAGGAGTAATTTAGCTTAACTATGTAGCAGTTCATTAACATGCTGATGTTCATTGGCTTTTACCTGTGACACACCTTAACCGAACGACAAAGATTAATGAATGATCTTCAGGTGTTGTGGCAATTTAGCATAGCACTGTGTTATTAGCATGCATTTTTATGAATTATCTCCATTATGCCAGCATATGTGATGATATGGGACACACGTCCACAGACTGTGGTATGTATTCAAAACTGTACACATTTGTCACTGTATGAATTGGTACTTGAAATGTAAAATCCTAGTCTTAGCCTCCCTGCACTGGCTTCCTAATGATGCCAGGGCCAACTTTAAGGTTCTCCTCCTTACTTATAAAATACTGCACAGCCTGGCCCCATTATACTTAAGGAAGTTCATGACCCCTATGCTCCTTCACATCCTTTGAGATTCCAGGAGGTAGACCTGCTCGTTATCCCAAGGACCAAGACAAAATCCTTAGAAAACAGAACTTTCTCCTACCATGCTCCTCTTCTTTGGAATAAACTCTCTGCAGTGCTAAAAGAGGCTGACTCAATTGAAATGTTTAAATCCTGACTCAAAACCCATCTATTCATGCAGTAGGTATGGTCTCTGTGGTGTGGGATAGTGAAAAGCCAGCCTATGTCTATGCTAGGTCACCAGTGTGAGTGTAGCAGGTGGATGGGGCTCAGCATTCATCTGTCAGGCTTTTTCTATTGTCACATGACTTTTGCTAATTGCCATTCTCCATACGCATCTTGCTAAGTTACTTCTCTCTCTTTTTGGATACACAGACCCCCCTCACACTCGTGTGAGTATTGGGGTCCCGAAGCTCGGCTGTGAGCAGAAGTCCATCCAACTGGCTGCCATGTGGTTTCTGCGACCCTGATCATGTCTGAGCCTGGTGGTGTCTACTGTGTGTAGATTAACTTGACTTGACTTAAAACAGTACAATGAGATTTTATGTAAGTAAATGAGCTTTTCAAGTATGAGTGACTGACCTAACCTTATAGACTAAATGCAATTCAGACATTTGACACACCCCTGTCTATTAGGAAGAAAATCAGAGTTTTTGCTTTCTGTAGGCAATGTCTAGGTTGGATAGCCATTTGGATCTGTTGAGCCTTTATTGTAGCACATTNTTCTGTAGGCAATGTCTAGGTTGGATAGCCATTTGGATCTGTTGAGCCTTTATTGTAGCACATTTAATAATAACTGAAATTGGGAAAATACTTCAAACAGAATTTTTCTTAATTAATCTTCTACATAACATTGTTTCACAAGTACACCCCTAGTCAAAACAAAGCAGTACGTGTCAGTAGATGAAACACCTTTACTACAGACACTTCGTGTTTTAACATCACATCACCTGTCACCTTTTCATGCATTATACACTTGAATAGTGTGGTAAATGTTTGCGCAAGACAAATTTTGTAACAGCCTGAAACCACATAGTAAAAATGGCTCGATGTGGAAGAGAACTGTCAGAAGATTTGAAAAAAAGAATAATTAAATTGCATAAAAGCAAAGTTGGGACAATACCATTGCTAAAACTTTGCTAGTAAGCAAAAATACTGTGGTGAAGGTCATCCAAAGGTTTAAAAGCTGTGGTACAATGTTCAACAAACATTGACCAGGTGCAGAGACTCAGAGACTGTCACAGAGAGCTGTTAGCCATGTTGCTAAGCTAGCACTGAACGACAGTTGCATGAGTATCTCCCAGCTAGCTGAAGCTGCATCAGAGTTCACTGAAGCTGTGTTTCACAGTCTACAATCAGCAGAACACCGTATAGGTCAGAGCTCCATGGGCAGTCAAAGTCATTACTCAAGCAGTGACACAAGGAAGCCTGACATAAGTTTGCTGAGCTACACAAGGACAAAGCCTTAACCTTCTGGGACTCAGTACTTTGATCAAATGAGGCCAGAATAAACGAATAAACCTGTTTGGCTCTGACGGTGTGCAGAGAGTTTGGCGGCATCCAGGAGAAAAGTACAAAGAAGACTGCTTGGTGCCTACTGTTAAGCTTGGAGGCAGGGCCTCATGGTATGGGGTTGCATGAGCTCATCAGGGGTGGAGAGCTGCAGTTCATTGATGGAATCATNGGCCTCATGGTATGGGGTTGCATGAGCTCATCAGGGGTGGAGAGCTGCAGTTCATTGATGGAATCATGAATGCCGACAGTTATTGTCAAATACTGGAAGAGAAGAGCTCCTTCACTGAGAAGGCTGGACGGGGCTCAAGATTTCAGCACGACAATGACCCTTAACACTTTGCCAGGAAAACTTTTAGACTTTTAAAAGAGAAAGAAGATGAAGGTACTTGACTGGCCCAGTATGTCTCCAGAATTGAATCCAACAGAACACCTCCAGAACATGCTCAAACAGAAAGTGGAGCAACGGCAGCCATCCAACCTTTGAAACCTGACAGAAATCAGGTTTCTGTTAGCCCACTCTTCATAACAGAAGAGTGGGCTAACATCTCTTAGAGCTCCTGTGCTGATTTAGTTCATTCAGTGTACAAGCTGTGCTGGCAAACAGTGGTGGATCTAAAAAAATATTAACATTTTTGGTAAGGGGTGTATTTACTTGTGAAACTATGTTATGTAAAATATTAGTTAATAAAAATTCTGTTTGAAGTATTTCCCCAATTTCAGTTATTGTTAATTGTGCTACAATAAAGGCTCAACAGATCAAAATGGCTATCCGACTAGACACTGCCTACAGAAAATTAAAAACTCTGATTTTCTTCCTAATAGACAGGGGTGTACTTACTTCTGATTAATACTGTATTATCTACTAAACAGCATAGAAAATGTTTCCCAAACTAACATAGCAGGAAAATGTTTCCATTATCCATAATGATGCTGCAGTGCTAGTAGAACTGAAAAAATTACTAAACATGTTATGTCCTGTCCTGATCAAAGCATTTTTGGTTCAAAGATAGTTTCTATATCTTAAGTGAAAATCAAGCTTTCATCAGGATCTCTGACCTTTGACATGAATACAGTTGTGTTGTGAGAAAGATGTACACGATGGTTTGAAGACCAAAGAGTCCTGATACCATAACCAGCACATTTTCAACACAGTACTTACTGTGCACAGTGGAAAACCTCTATATCTGTCATCCGGAATGAGAGCCTGAATGTTGTAAATGACCTTCTGCATATTCCAATATATTTGTATTATAATCTGTTGTTTTCATGTTTGTTCATTTTCTAGGTGTATCAATTTTATTCTGTTAGATTCCAGTATAAATGTGGATGCTTTTATTCTGAAGAGGTAACTCTGGTATACAGCACAAAAGCGGCAGCTTTTTTTTTGAAAGGGTAATACCGGTTAGAGAAAAAGACGGAGCGTTAAATTATAAAGTGTGTTCTCAAAATAAGGAGTGTGTCGAACTCTTTTGTTTATTTTTGGCACCTGGCTGATAAGGGCACAAGGTTTGTCAGTATTTCGTTTCCTGTTAGGACTGATCATAAATGATTTTATTCTGTATTTGTAGTTTGCTAAGTTAAGGACTGTGTGTGTGTAAGCTAGCAAAGACGTTACGTTAACTCAATGCACCGTAATTTAGCTCATGTTGAGAAGAAGTTAGCACTCCTTAGTCTTGTTACAGATAATAAGAGCTGTTGTAATGCTAGTACGTTAATGAGTACAGTATATTGTGTAGAATGTGCTTTAATTGTTTGGTTAAAGCTGCAGTTCATGTGTGATCTAGTTCTAAAACGGATTAATCATTTCATTTTTAAGTTAAATATGCTTATCTGTAGCACTCTATCAGAGATCGTCATTTTGTCAAGTTAAAAACGGTAATATTTTTTATTTTGTTTTCTCCGTAGCTCTTACGGTGTCTTCACAGAATGGTCACGGCATGTTTTCTGGAGCTACATTATTTTGAATAAACCCTTTTGTGAACCATCAGTCGAAGAGTTAGACCATCATTCAGCCGGGGATGCTACAAATGTCGTTAAGAACTTAAATAGTACTCTCTCTGTCTTTATCCTCATTGTCTTTGCCGATGTTGATACTGGCGCGTCCATTGTCTGCTTCCAGAGCATTTTCTTTTGTTTGATTTCTTAGCGCTAACTTCTTCTGTCTCTTTACAATTCGGCAGTAGAGAACTACCCACAACAGGTTGGCTAAGGAGTAGAGTCCAATAATCAGCCCCATAAACTTCACTCTGTAAGTACAGTATAGAACATATTAACTCTGAAGAAACTTTATCAGATACATTTGTCAGATTTCATATTTTAAGTCTACTAAATTGATTTGATTGATTCACTCTACCTAAATGCGTGGGCATCGTAGATTCTGCACGCTCCACGACCTCCACATTGCTTGGTACCCCACTTCAAACAGGTTAGATCAATCAGTGCTCCGAAATATACTGGAGGAGGGATTCCACCTAAAAACAAATATCATTGTATTTATCATTAAAGCTGTAGATTTTACGATTTAAAAGTAAGAATAAACAGTAAAACATTGGTACTCACCCAGAGTTCTTACTATCAGTGTCTGCATACCCAAAGCCAATGACTTTAGGTCTTCCTGGATGGACCTGGAACATTGCAAAAAAAAAAAAAAAANAAAAAAAAAAATATATATATATATATATATATATTTAGACATTATTAGCAATAAATATGATGTGATATTAGACAATGATTTTCTCAGAAAAAATATTCATAAACAAAATGAAATTTTTACTACTGTTATACAAGGTCCACATTTTGAATTTTGTTGACTTCAAGAAGTCTCTCTATAGAAATTAAAAATCAACAACACTAACAGGCACAATCCCAAACCAAACCACAATAAAGAAGAAGAACTGAGCATTGGCTTTTTGAATTTTATTATTTCTGACCTGAGCAGTATGATGTACCCTGGTGTGCCCCCGCAGGCCAACAAAAAGGCCCCCACAACGGACAAACACATGTGGATTTTGAAAATGAAATCACAGTCGCTCTTCCTGGGACACTGACCCAGAACTGCGGACATGTTAATACCTGGAGTCATTATCTCCTCAATGCAGGAGCAGTTATGGAACACCTAAAGAACCAGAGGAGAAAGAACAATGTCTTCCAGTGTCTTCAAATTTGAGATATATTCATCTGAACATGTTCCACAAATTTACAGTTTCCTCCAAGATGTCAAGTAGGAAAAACACTACTAAAATTATGTATTTTACACTAACATGTAATCTTTTAAATACAGCTGACCATCATCACGTGATACAGTTTAGGTAACCGTTACTGAAATGAGGATTCTGTACTTTTATAGTGATTGTATGGGCTGTTTAAGTGGTTCTGTTTTTTGTTTTTTTTCCTGGCTGCAGATTCATTAGATTTCCTATACAACTACATGTATGTGGCCTGCTGTAAGAGAAGAAAAATAGAGGTATATTTCTTAGTTCAGAGGCTTAAATTTGCAGGATTTGAGAGTGTGATGTTCTCCCTATGGAAACAATCTGATATATGGGGTTAATAAGGGAGGTGAAAGCAAGGTAAAGACTGAATCTATAAATCTGTCAGTAGGACAAAAGTCTGCAATAAAGAGATTTTCTGTCTGTGGTGTTTCTCACACCTACTGGTGCTGATAATTGTGTTTTTGGGTCGGTGGAAAATTTTGGTCCAAAGGAAAAAAAATTTAACTCCTACTGCCAAGGCTGCAATGAATTTTGCTGTGTACTTTTATAATCTTCATAACATAAATTGCTATACTGTTTGATATGGTCAAGTTGCAATGAAACATTTTCTGAGAACAGTCATGTCCAAAGAGGACACACTGCATTGGTTTTTACGACTGCATGGACTTTTCTCTAGTGCCTCCTACAGGACAAACATAGCACAACTACTGTTAAAGCTGTATTCATGCAAAAATCATTAGTATGTGTTTTAGATTTGTTCCATTGCCTTTCATACTGTAGGGTGTAATGAACATTGCACCCTCTAGGAGCTTTTATGCTGCTAGCAGAGCTTTACACTTTTGCCTAAAGGATGTGTTTCATGAATGATGCAGTTCATTTTTGGTCAGTTTAATTTGTAAGAAATATTACAGCACAATGAAAGCACAGCTGAATATGTTGCTTCCAATTGAAAACTAGAAAGTCAAGTGTTTCTAAATGCAGCTCAGGTCTTTATTATCAGTACAGAATTTTGTATCCCTGCTCCTCATAAATTCTTCTTGTTTTTTGGTCTTATCCGTATGAGAGTCTGGAAGTTGCTGTCTCACCATCTCTTTGCCTTTGCCAGTGGAGGTCTGGCAGCCGGCCAGGCAGGGTGAGGCGTACGTTATGCCATTGTAGGCGCATACCGGATCCCAGTGCTTCATTGAACAGGAACATCCCATGTTGCACTGTGACAGCAAAGTGTTCGAGTTGAAGGACAACTGAGGAGCCCTGGTACACACATGCACACACACACAAGACAGGGATACTGGTCCAGCAAAATATGATTCTTCGAGCCTAAAACTTTCACCTAAAATATTAACCTATACTGATGAAGTACTTAAGTTTTTACTTAAGGAAAATTACAAATGTGACAGTGAAAAAGTATTTTATTATAGTCAAACAAAATTTTGCTAAGTAATAATGAAGTATTAGCAACAAAACTCATCAATATTGAAAATCCACACAAAAGGAGCTTTTCACTCAACACTAAGAAAAATCTCCAATTTGTAATAAGATGATAGAAAAAAATTGCAATGACATAACAATCTCCAAAATTAAAACTACTTCCAGTTGATTTGAAAGATTACATGCTTCTCTAGGCTAGAATAAATTCTTAAACCTTATTTCTAAAACTCTTCAGATAGTATCTAAAATGTACCTACAATCACCTTAGAATTGCATCTAAGAGAAGCTTAATAAATGTACTTAGTAACTTCACATTTCTGTATTTGACCTGCATAATTGTCATGTTTTCATCAGGTTTGGGCCCAAAATTTGAGGGAAATATCTACAGTATGCAGAAATAAAACCTTTGTGTCTATGTCTTTATTCACACAGGTGGTAAAAAGATTTGCATGTCACTCACCCCTGATAGGTGACGGTGAGACCCGCTACCTCTGTGTTATCACAGTAAAGGAAGAACTGGATGAATAATATGCAGCAGAAGCAGATGGAGGAACTGAAGGACACCCTGGCTGCTCCGACGACGCCCAGCTTGAAACGCTTGAGGATAAATCCTCCGGTGATGATGCCCAAAGCTACAGCGGGCAGGGTTAATGTACCTGCATGGATGAATGGAAAGCAAAAAGTCACTGACATTGGATCAAAGTAAATTAATTATGCAATGTATTTTCATTTTTATGCACTGAAACAATCTTTCTACTGAAAAATCATGTAAGCATAGTTTGCTTTTTGGGGGAATATGGGGAATTGTGAGACAAATTTATTGTAATAATCGCTGTTATACTTGATTGTGTGGAAGTGTCATTTACAAAAACACACCACTTCCCATTTTATCATTTTATCTCTCATCAAATGCAGTTACCATTATAAATAATGACATCTGTGAACGCCTTTAACATGAACGACTTTAACTTTTAATTTGCCATAAAATGCTATGATATAATCATAGCTCAGGATATTACTTCACTTTACAGTCTCCTCTGAATGCTCAGACACACATATTGTACAAACACACACAAACACATGGGAGGCTGCATCGTATTCACATTTCAACTTGACTTTATCTTTCGTATTCACACTTCCTTACAATAACATCATTGTTCCAGTTGCCCTGGGCTACAAAGAACAGTAAGGGGATGTGTGAGTGTTCTGTACCCATGAGGAAAATGGCTTTTGAGGCAGATTGGCCAAAAATTTGCTCCATGTACTTCGGCTTGAAGGTGATCATGCCGATGAAGCCGTTCACAGCCACCAGGTTGGTGACGACGATGATTGAGAAGACGCTGTTCCTGAACAGTCGCTTCAGAGATGGAATGAAATCTGGTGAATGAGAAAACAGAGTCCAAAAATTAAATGAAGATCTTTAATCAGAAAAGAGATAGCTGCCATATGATTGCTGGCATTTATGTTAAAATATAATATCTTTATATTTAGATGGTAATGTACATATCTATATTTACATGCAGAATGCTTATGTCTTCTTATAATTACTTATACTTATTGACTATTTTCCTCTGGTATTGTGCTCATTCACTATGTTACCTGTTGAAATTGAACTATTACTTTTACATTTCATAGTCACTATGTATTTGAAAGGTTATATAACTGTTGAGGATGCTCAGTGCCACTGGAAGGTGTGCAAGTGTAGCAGAGCAATGAGGTTTGGTTGATCTCCACTGCCCTAGTTTATTTATTTATTATTCATGTTCCTTTTCTTTCCCTTGTTTTTTTGTTACTATTACACTTTGGGGCATGGCCAGGGAAGCTGTGTGGTCGTGGGTGCCCCTGCTGTTTGGGGTGTGCACCCTGTTAATCTTCCTCTTTCCTGGCTATGACCAACTTGGTAAGTTGAGTTTCTTTTTGTGGCAAGTTAATTTGGTTAAATCATTATTTATTATGGCTTGATGTTTGATTTTCTTTGTTTTTTTTTTTTATGTTAAATCAGTTTATGGCATTTTCTGTTATTATGTTGTATTCTAAATGTTTTACAATTTATTTTACTCATATGATTTCATTTATGTCTGGCATTACTTCTCTTTTAGTGGTTTATGTGTGCTGGAGCTGAGGCCTGTGTTTTTTTAATTTTTTTATCTTCATCTGACCAGAATAAAGTTGAAGAAAAAAAAGCTCAGCAACGTGAATCTTTAAACACAACGCAGTGACACCGCTACACATCAGATCAAAATGTGCCATTTAAATAAACTGATCGGTCAACTGATCAACTCAGTACATTTGATTATAGCTTATATCAAATATATTGATCTCAAACACATTTAGGGCAAATTCAGTTTAAAACGTCATTCAAATTTTATACCCATAAAATTCACCACTGGACTGAAACAGGTGTTATGAAGGAGGAAACATGGTTATGTGACGATATTTAGCCTTGGTGGCATGTTTGCTCCGGCATGTTAAATATGGTGCCTTGTTTTATAAGATGTTTTCATTTCTTCCAAATAAAACACCATTGTCAATAACAAAATGTACAATAGCTGAAATCTGGCAGACTAAAATATATGCTTGGACAGGGGCACATTCGTGGAATTGCTGCACAGGCAGAAACATGCAACAACCATTAATGTGTAGCTGAGATGATGCTGATTCAGTTCCATGCAAATAGTCAAAGACAAATCCATAGAAAAATGATGTGTGTTATAATTGGTTCATTACTTAAATAATTGGTGGAACTCTGTGTTGTGTTGTGTCATTCAACTTTTACCCAGGTTACATGCTAGTTTGCTGGGTCCATGATTCAGAGTTATCGGTCTGGGCTCTGGTTTGTCTGGCCTGTGTGGCTGGTTAATGATTAATTGAATTAGCTGTTAAAGCTGTTTGCACTTTCAAATCTAAAGGTAACAATTACACTGCAACTCTTTGCATGTGAAGACTTTAAATCATTTGTTCTTTCCAAATATTTCTGGGATCTTGAATTGAAAAGATCATCAACATGTAGAGTAGATATTATATTAGATCATTCAACAAACTACAGAACATGTTACCTTTAGCCAGCTCCTTGAAAGTGACAGGCTTCTCTTTCTCCTCGTGCTCCTGGCTGTCATCTGGTAAGAAATTCTCTTGCTCTGCCGTGGTGGCAAGCTCTGTGCTTTTAGTCTGGGATTTAGGCAGAGATTTAGGCAGGAACCAAAACGGGATACAAGACAGCAGAACCACTGTGCCGGTCACTATGAAGCCCAACCACCAGGCCCCAACCCAGCGGGAGTCCTTATAGTTGATGGTCACACTGTCTGCAAGAGGGAGAAAGATGAAAATGTTGTGTCTTCAATAAAATGATTGTTTGGTTTGGAAAAGTAGTAACATGCTATATATAAACTATTTAATTAGCATGTTTAATGAGCTCATGGTACAAAAATACATATTGCTTACCCAAACCACTCAGCTCTGGCTGTCATTAACCTGATGTCAGATGTTGAGAGGTTTTAATACTTCTTGATCAGGCACTATCAACAGCTCTAATCTATGAGGTAAATGGACTAGTCTTACTGCGTCAATGTCTGGACTTGGCAGACTAAAAAAAAAAGGCTTATATTGTCTTTCTGACATGGGAAACTTGCTTCTAATCTANTCTGGACTTGGCAGACTAAAAAAAAAAAGGCTTATATTGTCTTTCTGACATGGGAAACTTGCTTCTAATCTACACCCTCCCACAATGAGCGTCTGTTACTGTATGGCTGAAAATAGTTTGACACATGCATATTGGTTTGCAATTTGTGCCAGTTTGAATAACATTTGGTAAAATCTGTCAGAGTCTATTTGTACTGACACTGCTTTGCATTTTTCTGAAAGAAAACCATATGTCTTTCACTGAATTTTAAGAGAATGGCCTAGAAATGTAACAAATATTTTCACTGAATGATCGCAGAGAGGATAGGAGAAATCATGGATTGAATCAATGGAGTGATAGCTGGTTTGCTAACTATAAGGAAAAACATCATCCAGCCTTTTCCTTTAAATGCACTTTGGCAGATTTTGGAAATAAGTTGAAATCAACTAGACCCATTTCTGTTCAAAACGCAGGCCTGCACACCACTATATCATCAATAATCTTATCTGTCAAGGATAACACTCATGAAGTGAATGCAAAAGCGTCTTGTACACTGATATTGAGAAATCTTTTACCTAAATCCACAGATCCAATGTCCACGTAGATCTTGGCGAGGTAAGACCCAAGCATAAACCCAAACATGGGTCCTAAGATTCCAAATGTATGGATGCAGGCTGATAAATGAAGAGAGAAACAGGAAAATAAAGTTGCATGAATACTACAGCATTTGTAAAGTGATATTATAACAAATACAGGTGAAAGGCAGAATTAAACACGCATCAAGCAATAAAAAAATAACTAACCCAAATAAAATGCAGTGTTCTCTTCGCTGGCGAAATCATCCAGGTAGGACACACCCAGAGGCATGATGGGAGCCTCTCCAATGCCACGCAGCATGTTCCCCAGCATTACATAGCCCCACAAGTAAGAGCCAGCCGTTTTCTCACAAGCTGAGTGGGGAAAAAACTGGACTTAGAAATGATTCAGGACTTGAAATAGAGAATTCCCAGGTTCGTCAAAGAACATTGTTTGGATTGGGATCTGGAAAAAGGCATCTGTATCAAAAATCTATGTATTACTATGTATTATTTGTAACAGTTTATTAAAATGTATAGCTGGGGACTGAATGTATAAAGTGAGGTCGCCATGACCTGGTTAACTTTATAATAGGCCATTAAATCTGTAGTTATAACTTATTAAGAAGTTACTATTAAGGGTAGTTATTAAAAGCTGATGGGTAATTTAACAGCTTGGCAACACAAAAGCTGTTTGTATTAATGGCTTGTTATTAATATTCAATGCATTAGTAAATTGTGTATTAGAATTATTAAAGCCATTAGTGACAACTTATGAACCTTTATAAAGTATAACATATTAGAAACCAGATGTGAGAGCAAGTCTTTGTTTTGGAGATCACAAGTAAGTCTTAAGTTTTGGCAAAAAGCCCCAAGTCAAGTAGGCAAGTCACAAGTCAAGTCACAAGTCAAAACTGACTAGTCAAGACTTCAGACTTTCTTGTGACTTGCAAAACAATTGATTTGGCCCAATTTCGGAATTAAAAAAAATAAAAAAAATAAAAAAAAGGGGGGNGGATTTTTGCTGCTATACAAAATCTTATATTTGCGGTGTGTTGTAATGTACCTGTTTTGGTGTCAAATCCAGATGTTTCATCCGCATCACTCATGCTGTGGTTGGACAAACATGGCAGGATACTCTCAGTGCTGTTGAAATCTGTGTTTTGAGACACAGTTGTCTCATATTTGTACCTAAAATACAGATTTAGCATGGAAAGCATGGAATTATTACATTTCAAACTGAATCAATATTTTGGACATGTGAGAAGGGTGGAGTCAAACAGATTTTTACAGTTTAAAAGTTAACCAGCAAACTTGCACCTTAATAAGGCCTCAGTATTGAATGTCAAAGAACATAAAGTATGTACTGACGGTCCCTGGAAGAAGTGAGGAAGAGCTATGCAATAGGAACCAGCAGCCATGATGAGGCAGCCAGTGGCGATCAGCCTGGGGCGATGGAGCTTTGCACCAAAATAACTCACAAAGGCAATAACTAGTAGGTTCCCTGAGAAGAAGAGGTGTGGAAGAATGAATGAAAGAATGAATTGCAGCACAGGAAAATGATACATGTACTGGTATGAAGCAATATTCATCTCAATATCTTCAATTTTTTCTCTCTATTTTTCCACAAATCTTACCACTTCATCTTAAAAGACCATGCTGGCAATTTTACATGTTTAAGCTTAATAAATACTACTCGCATACAGGTTACATTACTGACAACCAATTTCCAAAACGTAAAACCGTATTTTAGTTTTCCCAAAAAATTTAATGGACGTCTTGTTCACTGTGGTGGATTACCTATCTCAAGCACATTTCAAGTCTCTACAAGTTGATTTTAATAGCATACTAGAATGAACTGAAACCAATGGCAGTCTGGAAGGTAGGAAAAACAATTCTAATATTTACCACTCCAATAGTATGCTTTGGGAAATGCTTGTCAGTAATGTAACATGTATGTGGGTTGTATTTATTGGGCTCAAATGTGCAAAATCGTTGGTATTGTCCTTTAAATTGTCGTCAAACACTTTACAGTACAGTACATAGGTTTCATTTTAAAATGAAACCTATGTACTGTACATCTCATATCTTAAAAATAATCTCGTGCATACCCATTTCGAAGCTGCCATCCACGACCCCCACGAGGGAGCTGGGGACATCAAAGCGCCTCTCAATCTGGGTGATGGAGCTCTTCATATATGCGCCACAGAAGGCTTTGGAAAAGTATACGAATGACAGAGAGGCCAGGAAGAGCTGGAAAACACACACACAGCAGTCTTCTGGGTGATGCTGTTTTGCATTGACACAACCATGACAACTTCCAAGTGAGAGGATGAATCTTATACCTTTTGCAAATTAATTCTCACAATGAAAGGGTTACACAGAAGGCTTTTATCGAGTATAAAGGATTAAAGGATGTAATCGGTGTTTTTTCTGTAAGTGCTGAAACAGATGTTGAGGGATATTATTTGTATTGTAAGTAACTTTATTAATCCCCAGTGGGGAAATTGGTTTGTCCCTGTACATAAAAGGATTTTACATAAAAGACCATAGACATCAAAACACATTCAGTTGCACACTTCAAGAAGGAGATAAAAAACCATTCAGCAAATGTGTCACGTGTTCTCCTCCCGAGATTTCCGATTAAATTAGACTCGGAAGACCAATACACAAATTCTTCTACTTCACTCCTGCTCTCACTGACAGGACTTAGGTTAGATTAGAGACATATTGATCCCTGTGGAGAAAGTGGGTTGCTGTAGCTGTAAAACAGAAGACATAAAAGTGACCAAGGCAATATTAGTAATATTAGAAGAACAGGATGTACACTATGTTTGATCTAAAGCTCGTACTTGGCTAAAAAAAAAAAAAAAAAAAAAAAAAAAAAAAAAAAAAAAAAANTTTTTTTTTTTTTTTTAAGTATTGAGCCAGCAGCTGTATCTTTGCTACAAATATGGTTAAAGGTTAAAAGAGATTTGTACGGGGGGTCCAGGTCATAGACCATTCTGTGAATATCTTTACACAACTCAGACCACTTGTCTCATAGTTTAAGCTCCACAAACACAATTTAAATCCCCCTAGAGTTAAGCAAGTTCTTACTTTTTTTTTTTTATCAATCACAAAGGAATTCCACACTTTGTTGAAGAGAACTAGTTAAAATAATTTGAGAAATATACTAAATTCTTCATAATTGTCAAAGTTAAATATATTTTAGCATTTCCTTATACGCTTATTCTGTTATCAGAAAGTAATGTGCATAGGTCACTTTGTACAATGTCCATATATTCAGCAACAACTTTCTTCTTCTTCTTCTTCTTCTTCTTCTTCTTCTTCTTCTTCTTCTTCTTCTTCTTCTTCTTCTTAACCTTATAACCTTATCTATAGGCACTTGTTGTAGATTAACATGCTTTTTATGCCTTTACTCTCATAAATTGACCCCATTCCTGACCTAAATCCTACACCTGTTGATGTATGGAGTCACAGCTTTTAAAATCTAATGGTGCTAATTTGATGGTGCTAAGACCAGTGCAAATAGCCGCTACCGTCACAGCAGCTACGTTCACCTGTCAGTCCAAAACGACATTGATGTGGGTGTATCACAAATACGTGCAAGCAGTTACCACATGTGACAGTCAACTGACAAACAAATGTCTCTAATTTAATTTGGAGAATGTTTGGATAAGATACGCAAACTTGGTTTAAGTCTTCCACACGCATAGCCATTAACAGGTATGAATATGATAATGCACAAACCATTTTTCCCTGACATTTTGTAACCCGAGAAATGATAAATTGTCCTGACCTTGAGCTTGGAGCAGCACGCCTCACGTGGTTCTTTGGACTCTACACTCATGATGCTGATGTGTAGTGGACAGCTGCAGGGAAAACAAAAGAAATACGCCAAAGAACCTGCAGACAGACACAAACATTATGGACACATCAGAATCAATAACGTGTAAAAAAGAACTGTTGTCTTCTGACAGTTTTTTCTGTTTAACAAAATAAACATAGGTTTAGTGACACACAGGAAATTCAGCAGAGGCAAAATAACTCTATAAGAGTTAATCTGAACACTTTCAAAGTGTCTCATGGGGTCCACTCCTGCCTAAAGTGTTATTTTAACACTTCTTAAAGTGTTAGCATTTTAGTACTATAATAGAGTAAATATTAACTCTGTGCAGCTGAAAGTTAGCACTGCTTGACACTATGAAGCATGAAATATTCTCAACACCAGTGTCAGGAGTTAAAATTTAACTGTTTTTAAGTGTGACATTTTCAACACTAGTGTCAGATGTTAAAAATAAACTTTTATTATGTAAAATAATACTTAAATACTATATGACTATATGACTATAAGTACTAATAATACTTAAGTACTGAGGTGAGTTACTTTCCAATGAATTCCTTTTTTAACTTTCTAATTCTTCTTCATACATAAAATATCAACTTCTACATTATCTGAAGGGTTTCAGAGAAATTATACAACATGTAGTAGAGAATGCTTCAGTTTCAGCTGATCAGAAAACCAAAAACTGAGCAAAAAGATTACATTTGAGAATAAATTAACTGAACTCTAAACTTGAAGTTGACCTGCAGTCGTGTAATTTAATCATGGATATACAAGGTTTTCACTTGAAAAAGAAAATAAAGTGCTCTTCTTCACAATGAGTTCTTTTTACTTTTGATATTTGAATGCATTTCAATGTAAATATTAAAAAGCTGAAAGCATGACTTTGATACTTTTACTTAAACATAGGATCTTACTTATACTATTCACCTAGGTCCATAGAGAAGTAATCTGAGCATGCAGAAAAATGGAGAGAAAAAAAACAAAACAAAAACAAAAACAAAAAACAGAAAAAATATTTACCTGGAAAGCAGCAGCGGTCCTGTGAGGGATGTGGAAATGTAGATGAAGCCTCGTTGTGCTTGATGGGACTTTGTACTTAAAACCAAACCTTATCACAAACAAACTTTAACATCATCTGTAATTAGTAACCCAGCCACTCATGTTCACAATCATGTCGATAAAAAGCCATCCACCCCTGCAAACACTCCTGCACATACACACAAACCCAACTGTGACTGTGGGATGCAAGACGAATGCCGGAAATGCTCAGAGATTCCTTGAACACTGAATTCTACATGGTAAGAACACACACCGACACAGACACACACACTCGTGCAACGTTCACATGGGTGTGCACGCTCGCACATCCTCCCCTGTGAACATCATAAGTCTCCGAGGTATCCACAACAAACAGCAGCAGCGTGAATCTGGGGAAAGCTTATTTTACAAGTCTGCTGTTTCTATCAGTTTGCTGTTTTCAAAGACTGAAGCGGATCCCTCTCCTGGAGAAGTCCAGCTTTTGTAAGGCCGGGTGTTTTCCAGGCCTGATCAAAGTCTTCCTGTCCCATTGATGGCCTCCAACAATGGCCTTCTCTCTCTGTGGCCTAATGGCAAAGCAAAACACTTAACATATTCTGACTGATCTTACTGAGAGAGGGTTTAATAGTTTTTAAAGTTACGTAATACCTTTTTTAAATTGTAGATTTTATGTTTGTCTTATTTGATTTTTTTAGTATTTATGGACCCCAGGAAGACTAGACAATGCATTTGCGGAAGCTAATGGGGATCCAATAAACAATAAAGTGAGTGAGAGTTATTGCTAAATCAGCACTTCATCAATAGAGAAGGTATTAAAAAAATACAACTAGTCATGACTTTGCTACTGATATGTTTAAAATTCACCACAGCAAGGAACCAAAGCTTTCTGTGGCAGTATCATCACTTTTAAAAAGGTATTTGCTTTGTAAACTTATTAATTTTAACTTAAAAAACTATAAATCAGCTCAAGAAAATAATTAATAGATTGTTTAAAAGATGTATATGCAAAGGCAGGATTTTTAAAAAATGACCTACTTTATTTTAATATCATTCTCATTTTAATAATGGTGTGTATAGATATGTATATATGGTTATAAATGACCATGGATACAAATGAGCATGTCAATATATATTATAATAATAATATATTATTGTTTGGAGTAGTGGAGATGTACAGTATATGCATATGTAGTATGTACAGTTTGTATGCTTATAGATGTGAGTCTATAGGTACTATGCTTGTAAAATAATAAGAAACAATAAAGAAATAATACCAAATGAGGAGTTCTTAAGTCTTGGGTTTCATTCATTCATTCATTATACATTCATATAATACATACAAAATTGGATTCTTTCAGCCGATCATCATGCTGTTTGTGTACCAGTGACACAGACAGAAGAAAAGAAAAACAGAAAACGGAAAACTGATTTGCATCAGAAATCTTCAGATTTCTGTGACTGATGCATTAGATTCTGATTGGTAAAGTTTGAAAACTGAATTATATTAGAGAGGGAGGCCAGCTATTTAGCCAGAAACCATATGTGTGGGTTCAGGCTTCATTTCTGACACAGGTGTTGTGAATTAAAGGTTAATTAACTTAATTTTGACAGGCTTCTGCTTTTGATTCTGATGCTGCCTCAGGTCAGGAAAGATGACAGAATGCCAGAATTGAAAATGTCTATTCTGAATGATTGTATACATATAATAGTAAGCTACAAATTATCACTTTGAAGCTTCATGAGGCTTTTCTCTGCTGCAGAAATAAAAGTTTTCTTCTCCATTAAGCACTGCACAGCCAGTCAACAGACCTAAAACCAGGTAAGTTTGAATTTATTTTTGTTTTAATTTTTTACTTTAAGCAGCACCCTGACATTTTTGTTTTGTTCTAAGAAAAAAAAAAAAAACTTCTCAGTGAGGCCTTGGTTAACAAAGACAGTCGTTTACTGCAGTGGAAATGGGAGGATTTAGTGGAACCGACTAATCAGAATAGTTGCAGTACCTCTTTTACACCTGCAGATGGCAATATGCTCTCGGACAATTGAATTGTGATAACCTCAATGCTACATCACTGACCAAAAGTACTGCACCTCCCTGATGTATTTTTATGTAAACTTTACCAAAGTACCACTCCAAACACAACAAAATCCATTTATTGGTGTTTTACACGTAGTTGAGTATTCATTCAGAATATTCAACTTTTCTTTAGACTTAAATTTGGATTTCAGAGTAGGTAATATGACTACAGTATTTCTACAAGTCAGTGANTTAGACTTAAATTTGGATTTCAGAGTAGGTAATATGACTACAGTATTTCTACAAGTCAGTGAAAACATGTGAAAAGCATTTTTTTCTGACCCTTCCTCAAAGAAGATGTTTTAACTTTGATCTCTACTAATAATATTGGTATTCTTCTTCAAATCTTAACAATATGTCAAGCATCTTCCTACTTAACTATTAAGAACTATTGGCTTTTTTCAGTTGTACTTACTCTAACACACTAAAATTACATTTTGTTGTGTTCAGAGCAGTGTTTTACAGAAAGAAAAGTTTTACACAAAAATCCAGGGGGTGCAATACTGTTGCCACTGTATATGAAGCCTTAAGTGTTTGAAAGGCTTCTGAAAAATCTTACAGGTAAAGAAGCAATTTTGACATTCAGCCAGCAAGTTAACTACTGTCTGGAGAAAAAGAGCTTAGCTTCAGAGGTTTCAGGAGAGCGCAAGCAGTAGTAATACATGAAACTGTGATTGGAATATTGTAAAAACACAGATGGACAATGGAAAAGTGGATTATGTTTAAGGAATGGTTTGAGAAGGATACTTTGATAACTTCTTTATTAAAAGCAAATAAGTCACCATTGGAAACCAACTTGATTGAAGCTGTATGTAGACATAGCAAACTAACAAACTTTAAGTGCTAAGCCTCCGGGGTGGGGACGGGGTGAGTGTTTGCTACTGGAAAGATGGATTTTGGCTCAAGTCCCAATCATTCAAAAGGAGTGCATGAGTGCCCTCTGCTGACTGAGTGATGATACACCATATCAGAGAAAGAATGCTATTAGAGGGAAATTAGTTTTGACTTTCTAAATGCTGTCCCAGTGGCTAGGAAAAATTAAGTGTCAATATTTTGACCTGAAGGTGGGACATGAGGAAAGTGGATGAAGCGTCTTCTGGGGAACAGGAATGTGCTCTGTAAAGTTCATGCATAGCAAACCAGTACATTTTGATATTCCTGATTTACAAGTGCAAATTTTCCTAAGGTTGATTTCCCAACAACAGGTATGACAAATTTACACGATGGCAGAAACCAAACTTCAACCTTACAGAAACCCTGTCATATTAATGCTCTTTCCCCCTAATGGGCATAATCTTGTGCCATTATCAGGCCTTTCTCACTCTCCATTCTGTGTGACACCACTGTCCACATATTGATCTCCTCCACACATCACTGCATTTACAACCACGTAATTTCTCCAGAATGAAAACAGCAGCAAGATGACTTTTTCTACGTTTTAAGCACAATCAATAATGGAGAAGACTGGCATGATAATGGCTATTGGTCTGAGGGTGTGTGGATACATATTGCATCATTATTCCTCTGAGAAAGAATTCTGAAATTGATAATTTTAGATCATTGTAGAGTTAGTGCTTAGGGTAGTTATAGTTTAGATCAAGGCAAAATCAGTAACTGGGTAACTTTTTAATTTTATAGGCATGTTTGTAGTCTGTATAGTTGTGTTATAAATCTCCCAACCCTGTTCATAATCATTTGATACAGGCCAGATAATAACTAACCCAGAAAATACCTGATCTTTTGATTTTTGTACAGACGTGGGCATCTATCTATTCTGTTGTGGCAGAGAAAAACCTCATATTGTCACTGTGAAGCTCTCCTCAACACATGTAGCAATAATTGTGTATATACGAGTAATACTAGAGAATGGCCAGCAGGGGGCAGCCGCTTTCCAGTTTTTGGAGAGGCAATTTTCCGATGCATCAGGTGATGGGTGAAGATGCAACTTATTTTAAATCCATACCCTGTATAGACATGATCTAGAGTCATGGTCCAGTGAGGCCCCTCGGGGAGCCCATGTGGTCAGCTCATGCTTTAAGCCCGATGGACCAAGGACCCCAGAGGTCAGCTCACACGGGGCCGTTACACTGCAAGAGCTGAGGGACCTATTAAGGGCCCTAATAGTCAGCTCACATTGCGAGTATGGGGCACTGGCCCCACTCGCCCGGCCCATAATCCAGCCAAATGGCGCAGACATGTGATTGGCAAAATGTCTCATTTTGATCAGCCCTAAAAAATTTAAATTTACATACCAGTAGTTAATACATCTTTCCTGGCTGGATTCAGCACTTCCAGGACTATATCCACACACTATGAATAATTTTTACTGTAGCATTTTGGAGTAATTAATTGCCAAAGTCCCTTGCACAGACATGTAATTGTTAAAATTTCTCATGTTTGGTGAGCCCTTAAAATTTAATTTTTCCTAAGTTGCTTAAGAAACTTTCATGGATGGATTCAGCACTTCAAAGACTACAAATGCAACACATTATGAACAATTTTTACTCTAGTCTTTTGGAGTAATTCATTTTCAAAGTGTCTTGTGCAGATATCTATACAATCCTACTTACAATAGCAGTATATCTATAAATCCATATCATGCCAACGAATGAACATTATGCATACAGAGCACAATAGTTTCACTGTAATCTGCATTCATCATGAGAAGTTGACAGTAAATAGGAAAAACTGACACCAATGTGATCGAGTGGGGATTTATGGTGCATTTGTTTATCCTTATTAATAATTTTCTGGATTAATGACATTTCATTTCCCATCATCGGTAAAGATAGAGTTGTGGTTTATCATAATAAAAGATCTACTCTCCACTCCAGCATCATGCTTCCTAAACCATATTTCTTTGCGTCACGCCGACGCTGTAGTGACGATCAGGTCCACTCTACACTCCTCCTACCTTACCTTTCCTCCCCACTCTTCTTCCACTCCCCCATCAGGACCACAGGGATGTGATACGCTCAGGCACACGAGGCTGGAGAACAACTTTATTTTTGCACCAAGCGTTGTATTTGGGAGTTAAATCTTCGAGTCGCATGCTTTTTTTTTTTTNTTTTTTTTTTTTTTTTTTTTACTCGTAACTCCAAAGTGAGGAGGATACATTAGTTGTGCGGTTTTCCTTTCCTTTTTAAAAGCATCAAATACAACTCCTGGCAGCTCTTTTCTTGTATGTTTCCCATATGTCGCGAAAGCAGGGCGACCATGACTACAACCTCCGTAGTATGAGCAACCTGATGGGCGAGAGGTGGAAGAAAGTGAAAGACGGAGGAGNACTACAACCTCCGTAGTATGAGCAACCTGATGGGCGAGAGGTGGAAGAAAGTGAAAGACGGAGGAGAGCGGAGTCTCATCAAAGCTCCGTCCAGCTCCAGCATCAGCAGCCAGCAGGGCGCATCCGCCGGGGCGTCCACCGCCGGGGGGGCTCCAGCTCCAGCCTCAGCATCCACTTCCTCCACCGGGGACCTGGAGAGGGCTGCCCGCAAGCAGTTCCAGCAAGATGTCACGCCCGGATTCGTCTTTGTCTTGGCCGTTTTCTCCGCCCTGGGGGGCTTTTTGTTCGGCTACGACACCGGGGTGNTCTTTGTCTTGGCCGTTTTCTCCGCCCTGGGGGGCTTTTTGTTCGGCTACGACACCGGGGTGATCTCTGGGGCTATGCTCCTGCTGAAGAAGGAGCTGGATCTGAGCGCCCTGTGGCAGGAGGTGCTCATCTCAAGTACTGTGGCCGCGGCCGCCCTGTCCGCCCTGTTGGGCGGCTTCCTCAACGGGCTCTTCGGGCGCAGAGTGTGCATACTACTGGCCAGCTTCTTCTTCACCGTCGGGGGGATCGTGCTGAGCACCGCACCCGGCAAGGAGGTGCTCCTTGCGGGGAGGCTCATCGTTGGAGTGGGGCTGGGTAAGACAGTGTGTTATGCCTCCCTCTAGAATGTCGTTCATGCAAATACGTGCATACTCTTCTTTTGGAGTATAAAGTGCAGATAACGAGTTATTTACGCCTACAGGTTATTGGTCAGTTTTCAGCAAACCGCTGAGTTGAGCTCTGAAATCTTTTTAGATTTTACATTTTTCATTTAGTGCAGTTCTAAAAGAAAACGTCCCGATATTGCATACATACTACTTTCAATATGTAACGCCAAACAAAAAGTTTATCTTGACTGGAAACTTGCAACCAAATTTTCTGCGCTATTGGTGATGATAAAGTGATATTTTATTGGTTTTTGTATGGACATTTTCACTGCATATGCTCTCCATCAGAAAGGTCAGAGGTCACAGCTGCTGAGTTGTACCTTGTGGGGATTTTAATTCTTTTAATTTAACTGTCTTTCTAAAACCGACTTTTGCCGATGATTTGACACTCTCTCTCTCGCTCTCTCTCTCTCTCTCTCTCTGTCTGTCTGTCTCTCTCTCTCCCTCATCTCCCCATCATATTTTGTCTTATCTTATCTTATCTTATCTTATCTTATCTTATCTTATCTTATCTTATCTTATCTTATCTTATCTTTCTAATTAGCTCATTAAACCCTTCAATTTGTAATTACCCACAGCTTCTAATTACACAGCATGGCCCTCTACTTACTCAAACTGAATGCTACTGGGTGTTAGACAACTTGCTACTGTCTTCATCATCATTATGGTTAGAATTAAATATGGTTGGCTCATTAGGAGATCAGGGAAAACAAAACAAATGAAAAATAGTAAATTAATATAATAATAAAATGATAAATAAGTGGCAGATTTCATCCCAGAACATCCTAATGAGGACTGACCTGACCAAGGACTTTTAGTGTCAATAAGGTTGGCTGAAGAGACACTCTATTTGGCATATCGCATCCATGCACTCATGCACACACACGCACACACAAACACACTGAACATTCTTTTCCCCGCTTCCTCCTCTATTGGATTATTTTCCCCTGCTTTCTCCTCTCTTGAATTATCCTCCTCTCTGTTTCTTCCTCCCTCTCCTCCTCATTCTGTTTACTACTCTGTACATGGAGCCTGCAAGCTTTTTCCTGCTGCATGCCTTTTGATCAGAATTCAATGTACCAAAATTATTTATAGTGGCTGCCGTTACTCATGAGTCATATCCTGTATGGATAGGGCTGTTAAAACTGGCATTCCAGGCAGAGTGCCACATTCATGACACTTGTCAGCTGTCTCCTTTGAGAGTAGAAAGCTCTCTCAGTGTTCATGGATGAATTGCGGCCTGGCCATTTTCCTTGCTTAGTCAACCATTGGGATAGGAAAGGAAGCTTCATTCTGTAAGAAATGGCTTTCATCAAAGTGAACAACTTTGTGTTTGCTTCTTCTAAAAACTGAAACCATATCTGTCATGTCAGTGTGTGAAACAGGATTTGTGTCCAGATCCTTTCTCAGGAGCATTTCTCTTGCTTCTAATAATTTTGATTCTTGCTGTGACTAAACCAACAATAGCGTAATTAGCCTATATTTGTTTATTTGGAATATGCAAATGATGAATATTAATTGTCTTTCTAGAACAGGAAACTGGGAGGGGCATCACTGTTGATTAATTAGATGAGAAATGCAGGAGATTTAAAAGCGAACACCCATTAACTTTTCTATATATCTGTCTTACATTGCCCATTTTTGCTGTTGTTTTTAACATGTGAACTATATAATATCAAACCTGAATGAAATCCTGTATGGCTATCAAAGATATGCAGAGTATTGGAGGAACGTTCATGTTCTCTTTTGAGCGTTCGACAGGAGGCACAACTGCTCTGATATGAAAATCTACAACTTGGATGCAATGAAATGACAGAAACTGCACAGAAATCAAATAATATTGTCTCAGCTGAAACCAACCTGGTCACCTCCTGTAAGAACAATAAGATTTTAAGGATCCGCTCCAGAGGAATCTGCTGTGATGAATCATGGGAACATCATGGTGTGAATCTTGTCGGAACACCTCCTCATTGTGCGCTCCCATTCTCATTAGTGAGCTTTCCATTCAGCACTGTGGACAGCTCCCAGGAGCCCTCACACATCCTTGCACGCATGCATGCACGCATGGTCTAAAGTCATCATCTGGTCGGCTCAAAGCAGCACAGCACTTAAATAGCCTGTCTGGTCTTGTGAAGGCAGTATCACTCCATCAGAGTATGAGGAAGATACTTGACTAGATCCTTCATCACTGTGATGAAGTGGTGAGACAGGCAGACATTTTCTGGCACTAAGTAGCGGGTCATGATGGAGGAAGCTAATTAGAGACTAATGGAGGATCCTTGGAAGCACAGACAGAGGAGAAGAGAAAAGGCAGCCTCATTTTCAGATGATGTTTACAGATTTTCATCATCATCTAATGACTTTAAATTGTGAGTTGTGGTTATATTTAATCTTGACAATCACTCCAGTGTCAGTGGTTTAACTTCACTTGAAGGATCATTGCAGAGTGGTTCCTAAAAGCTGACATTCCAGAAAGAAAAGATTTCCACTGTGCAGCAATTATATTAAACAACAACACTTAGCTCTCACCTGGTTAGGACAAAAAGTACAAGTTAATTATATAAAGCAACCAACTAATTATCACACATCCAGGTAGTAATTAAATCCTTTCACAGTGCAATTTGCGGCACTTTTTTATGCAGAATCTTCATCTTCATCCATTCTATTTCCAAGGTCGAAACAATTCTACATTAATAACTGCAAAATATGCTCAGCAGAAAACTTAATTATGCCCACACACTAAGGATGAGCTTTCATGTTTGCGTGTGAATAGATAAATTATGACAAAAAGGCTTCAGGGATCAGACATGAAAAACAGATCCCATTTCTCTTGGGTTGTCCAAAAGAATTCTGGGAAATCAGTAACTGAAATGAGACACTCAGAGAACTCCTGGAACATCACTTGTGTGATGTCTAACAGCGTAAAGGCCTCAGCATGCTTAAAAAGAAGCTTGTGTAATGTGGTGACCATGCTTGTACCAGTTCAGAACACCCAAACTCAAAAGTGGGGTGAAAATGTCCACCATCATAGAGGGGTTGAGTTGTTTAAAAATTCTACATCTCGTGTGTGTTTGTAATTTTGACGTGATGAATCATCTAAGTAGGCGAGGTATCCATGGTGGAGCATAGGGTCTGCAAGCATGGACAGAGATGGAAGTAGCTGTGCAAAGGAAAGAAGAAAGGGAGTTTGAGAGAGAGAGAAATTAAAGGCCTTTCTACATTCACAACTCAACACACCTGGCCAATTGCTGCAGGAAGTGCGTGTCACCATTTCAAAAAGTTACATGAGGCAGCTCTCCCCCAGTTCCACAGTCGCTAAAGATTTCAGACGCTATCCGATAATCTGACAGGACTTTGAAGCAAACTTAAGTGTATCCATGGATTTTCCCTTTATGATTCCCACATCTTTCCCCCAATACCCATTCAGTGAGAAAACCTCATAATTGTTACAAAATCATCTGGTTATGCAATAAAAGTGCAATATTCAACTTGACAGCCCAGTTCAATACTGTCTGCTTAAGCTAGCAAAGTCTCATATCACAAGCGAACCCGAAGTTCTCCGGCAAAGGTCAGCTCAACCATGACTGGCCAGGAGCAGATGAACCAGAGGATTTATGGGAAGAAAGACTTGGTGTGTGTTTTTGTGTGTGTTTGTGGTGTGCATGTGACATTTCCCGGTTTGACATATAGCTCCAGTGACCTTTTTTGGCGAGTTCAGCTCAGAAATACTAAGCAGTTGGCTTTCCTGAGAGCTGACTGACATGTAAATGTGAGAGTCAGGTGAGAGACTCTGACGGAATAATTATATGCAATGAAAAATGTAGCCTTGTTAGCTTCTCCAGTGACTAATTATGGCAGTAGAATGTTTTTCATTATCTATCAGGTCCTATCTATCAGGTCATGCTTGTATAATGAAGATCGCTGTATGGGAAACACTGCGAGGGCAGAGGGGAGGAGATTGCCTCATGGGTGATTAGTTTTCTCCCATATTCCTGTTTGGAGCTTGGCTGTGTAAATGATAGTGCAACTGCAGCATTTCACGTGTTCATTTGTAAGCGGAAAAGGCAAAATAATGTCCTGACCTATTTGTTTATTTTTATATTTCACTTTATTAAATTACTTGCCTTGTAGCTCTGCAGTTCCTTTCTCCCAGCTTTCATTACTGATGATTAAAAAAAAAGCACAAAAACAGAACATTACAGCAGTAGCTCCTGACATAATCGTTTACGATAAAAGGGATTCACAGTATATTTTGTTATTTTCCTTCATTTTTATAGTGACATATAGTTGAGCATAGATGTGACACATTGTCAAAATTGCAAAGTTTGAGGTTTCTGCCTATAGAAATGCATCCAGTAAGACAAACTTATAGGTCCTGAAAGCTTCATTTTTGATTAGTCTTTTACTTCGTGACATGTTTATGTCGACATGTAATGTGAATTTACCTGTCTGCACACCTGAAGCAATAAAGAATAGATAGGAGAATATAAATAATACATAAATAATGTATTTAAAAAGACAAGAAACTTGTCATCACTGCACTTGTATCGCTCACTTTTATAGTTTTCCATTAGTTATCATAAAAGAACATGAGTCAACATGGATGCATAGACTCAAAGGAAGGGCACCATCTACAGAACCTCAAACTGCAACAACAGAAATGTATTTAGACAGGTTTGGACTGATTCTGAAGGCAAAGCTCTCAATCTACCTTCTAGTCCTCACCTATGGTCTTGAACTTTGGTTAGTGATCAAAAGAATGAGATCATGAAATGAGTTTTCTTCAATGGGTGGCTGGGCTTACCCTTAAAGATAGGGCGAGGAGTATGGACATCCAGAAGAAGCTCAAAGTAGAACCGTTGCTCCTTTGTATTAAAAGTAGCCAGCTGAGGTGATTCAGGCATCTGATTAAGATGCTTCCTGGACGCCTCCCATTGGAGGTTTTCCAGGCATGTCCAAATGGGAGGAGAAGCCGAGGCAGACCTAGAACACGCAGGAGGGATCACATATCCCATCTGGTCTTAGAATGCCTCAGAATCCCCCAGGAGGAGCTGGAGAAGTGGCAGGGGAGAGGGACATATGGGCTACCTTGCTTGGCCTCCTGCCACCATGACCCAGTCCTGGATAAGCGGAAGAAAATGGATGAATGGATGTTTGCCTGTCACCACAGGCAAAAAGTTCCAACATGAAAGTTAGATGCATAAATATCAGCTGTACCTCACTTGAAGGCACAAAAGCATCCATGACAGCAGGCGTAGCTCTGACTAAGACAAGCTGCTGGTTCATAATGGTTCAGATTAAACAGGAAAACCTGAGTGGAAACAAGCAGAATGAAGAGGACGAGCCCTGGATGAGTGGAATACAGATAGAAGCGTTAGAATACTTTAGAATCCCAAGGAGTTGTTTGTGTGAGAGTACTTAAATATGTGTATATGTCTCTCTCTCTCTCTCTCTCTCTCTCTCTCATTCACACACACACACACACACACACAGTTACAGTGCAGCTGTCAGGTAGACGTGATGAGAGTGAAATGTGATTTCATGGGTTTTGGAAAAATATGTTTCCTGTCTGTACTGATGAAACACTGAGGAGCAGCATGAAATCTGTTTGTTGTTGTGTTTACCTGTGGAATCATTTCATCAGCTTAATATTTATTGCTCATTATTTCTTTGGGCTCATTTTTTACCTGCATTGGATGTGAATTACTAAAGTACTGTGGGGAAGCAACATGTTACACTGTACTCAGAACATTCACAATACTTTTTGGGGGTGACAAGTTACTTATAATGTTTGGTTCTAGCCTTATAATACAATCTTAATTACTATAAATTAATATGTATTATACAAAAGTAGTGGTAAGTAATAATAATGACAAGAATGTAAGTATGACAGATGTTAAATTTTGACTTTATTGCATTTTCTGCTATTTTGTACTTATAATCTGTATTGTTTCAACATGATGAGTTCTGCTCATCATGGAACCAAGAGCACAAACTTTGTGTTAATTTCCCAGCATCCTAAGCAGCATGTAAGCAAGTCAAAGCACATGAATGAATTATGTTATGCATCTGTCTTTGAGCATGATCTCTATAAAAGCTTGTGAATGGATTTCCACGAAACTGTCTGGACAGACTGGCTTTAGTCCAGCCAGCTGATTAGATTCTCTTGGTGATCTGGATCTCAGATTTCCGTCATCACAAGATAATCTTTTTTCAGCCATAACTAAGATTAAGACCATACTCGAAATCCTGAGGGGATGTTTACATGGCCAAGAAATCAATTTGGCTTGAAATGTAAAACACAGGAGTAATTTGTTTGAAATCCTGAGATCTGTTGAGCTGTAGGAAGGCTTTTTCACCTCCTGCTGATTAGTCAACACTGAATACAACCATAGAGTTCTGAACCACGACTGTGATTTATTCTACAGGATACAGTATTTGATAAGCATGCACTGTATGAAACCAATCTACAGTAAAAAAAAATATATATATATATATACATATATATATTTAATCAGAGTGGAAAGTATGAGATCAGGGTTGGTTCTAGCGTTTTAAGGGCCCAAAGCGGATTTTGAAATTGAGGGGCACCAATTTCTTTCTTTGAATGTAACCCTTCCTGACTTAGGGCCTAAAGCAGCCACATGTGGCTAAATATGAATGGCCATTACTGATTGAGATAATTGCTTTTATGTAATATTTTTACTCATTTTTCTTGACTGTTTATATATTCTGTTTTGCTGATATGCATCTTGCTTACTTTTCCTTGATGACTTTTTTGTAATTAACTCCTTTGTTGCTAGCTTATAGCTTTTATGCATGTACTGTTCATATATACATTATAAAATATACATTCCTTAATGAAATAATAACAAACAGAGTTGGAGAAAAATAAAGAAAAACATCAAGCTATAACTGAGACAATCACAAGATGCCGTTTTGAGACTTATCTGAGTGATTCTTTAACATATAAAATATCTCAATGTTATAATACAACCCTACACAGCAGCTTTATACACCTGATGTGTGGTCAGGCTATTATATTTGGGTATAATACCCAACAATACAAAATCAATGAATGAATCACAGTGTTAAAAACAGCATAGATATCTGCCCAGAAACTGACTTTAATGTTTTACTTTATTCATTTATTAATTTTTATTGCATTTTTATTTAGTAGTCATGAATAATAGTTTTTAATAATTAATATTAAGTCATTAATAAGTAATAATTCTTCCCCTTTACCGAACCTCTCTGCATTCTTTTCCCTGTAATCCCTCTGAAACAGTAAAAAGAAAATCCTCCTGTTTCTCAGTTATCGATTTGTTTTCCCAGACCTGCCACTGTGTGGTGCACGCTCTGAGCTGGTTTCCCAGCAAGTGGTTGCCATAGCAACAGGTAGCCACGTACATGGCGGTCGTTGAGTGGAGGGGTGGTGGCACTAAAGGAGGGGGTGTAGAACACAGTAGGGGACTATTAATAGAGCTTATCAGGAGCCAGCTGCAGAAACCTGCGGTCTCATAGCACCTTGTCATGTGAATGATGGGCAAACACACACACTATTTGCATTGTGTGTGTGTGTTTGTATGTGCGTGAGAGAGAGAGAGAGAGAGAGAGAGAGAGAGAGAGAGATTCCAGATGAAAGAAGTGCAGAACCTCTTACTGATATGGAATATAGTATTTCTCTGTGCTTCAGGTGAAGCTCACAGCATTATAAGGGTCAAAGGTCAACATCATCAGTTATGGTAATGTTAAACCATTCAACACTGTGTTGTTTTTAAATTGGTACACAAATAAAGTATATATCAGGTATCCTTGCATCCCCACACACTTTATGACATCCTTGTACTGCCCCTAGTAGTTGTGTGTTTTCACATGAATATTGTTCACCTGTACACAGGTGTGAGAGATTAGGCTATTTATTGTTGCAGCTCATTGTGGTTAAGACGACGTGAGGAAGACAAATGAGTCGAAATCTACTGGTATGTTTTTATAATGTATTAATAAGAATAACTCACAGTCAGATATTTTTATGATTTCCTATTTTTTGTTATCACATAGCATATTAATGAGAATATTCTAACAATTGTGAAATTGTCTGTGACATATTTATTGTAGTCAGATTTTAGATCTGTCTTTTCTTTTAAGATAATAGTTGTTTTGTAAAAGTAATTTTTAAAGAATGTCCTTCAGTACATTAAAGTTGTTGACTGGTTTGTTTGTTTGTCAGCAGGATTACTCTAAAAGTTATGGACCAATTTAGATGAAACTTTGTGGAAGGGTGAGGCATAACTCAAGGAAGAGTCAGTTCAATTTTTGTATTGATTTGGATCCAGGGATGGATATAGGAATTATAAAATGATATCCTAAAATTGGTAAAGAGGTCATTCACGGTGTGTGTGTGTGTGTGTGTGTGTTTCTTCAACAGTAGGTGCAGTTTGGTCCAGATCTGAGTAAGGATCTAGTTAATTGCTGTACAGTATTAAATAGGGCTAGCAACATGCAGCAATAACATCTGAGATTATGCTGATTCAGCATGCAAACAATATTGTTATATTTTCAACAGTTATGTAGAAAAACACATTAATTATTGTCCTTTCTCTTTAGCACAGCGTATTATTGCAGCAAATTTGTCTAGGCTTGTTCAGCATTGGTGGATGTATATGTTATGATGAGTGCCCTCTGTTTTTTAATAATAGCTGCTTTTCTATGTGTTAAAATTTTGCATTGGACATTTATGAAAATGTCATATTTGGAAAACCTTCTGATTACCAATCAGGTCTTCCTCTTTCTCCTGGTGCGTAGGCATTGCCTCGATGACGGTGCCGGTGTACATCGCCGAGGCCTCGCCACCCCACCTCAGGGGCCAGCTGGTGACAGTGAACACCCTCTTCATCACTGCTGGTCAGTTCACTGCCAGTCTGATCGACGGCGCCTTCAGCTACATGCAGCACGACGGCTGGAGGTCAGGCATGGAAACACACACACCTACACATACTTTTTGGAAACATTTTATTTGATTTTTTACTTAGCATAGAACTCAAACACACCATAGTTCATAAAAAAGAGAGTGAGAAACACAGATCTAACAGCAGAGACAGCAGTCGTGATATTTGGACCGATTGTGGCGAAGGGAAGGTTTCAGAAGAAGAAAAGTCAAAAGACAAAAGTTAGCTCTCAGGGCTCTTCACAAAGAAAACAAAGAACCTGAATCATTGTGTCTTCAGCCTTGCGAAACATCTTTTTGCCCCAAAAGTTCTTCTTCATACTAAATACACTTGGGCCTTAAAAGAGCATACTGGTGATTTTGCATGTTTGAGTCCAACATATAAAACCCACATACACGTTGTGTCACTTCCAACCATCTTCCAAAAAGAAGCTACTGGAGCCGTAAATTTAAGAATTTTTTTCCGACTTTCCAGACTACTTTTAGTTTCAGTTCATTCCAGTCTGTTATGAAAATTAACTTGTACAGACTTGAAAGTGCTTGAGATGAGTAATCCATCACAGCAAACACATCTTTTAAGTTTTTTGTCAAAGTTATTTAATTTAACCGGTCCAACGGAGCTACATGGAAGAAAAGGTGTGCCTCTGCCAGGGAATAGTTCCAGGAGAAGACGGCTTTCACAGAGAAATTAAAGATGCTACAATCATGTGTGTTAGCAGGCAAAATATTTAATTTTAAGGTGCGTATATCACCTGAACATTTGATTTTGAAAGATTAGTCGATTTAGGAAAGTATCTCAAAACCTAATTTACGATTTTCTGTTATGGAAAATGGCTGGCAGCAATGTAACATGTATGTGGGTAGTATTTATTGGTGTAAGTTACTCTTGTTTTATAGAAATCTCACTTGCAAATTCCCATACTTGCTCTGCTGTACTTTGTCAGTGAAGTTATCGTTCCATATAGGTCACAGATATTTTAAGGTAAAGGTGAAAGGTCAAGGAGAACTTGGATTCAGTGTTCAATCTGCAAAATTTGACGGTAAATTAAGTCATAAGTTTGATTATGCAACCTCTGAAAACCTGACTTTGAGGGAGATGATCCCTTATCCTCCAACCACACATACATTTTATTCTTACAGGAAGAAGTTGGTGAATTTTCCTCTACTGTAAATGCTTTCACCAGGGCTGTAACGATCCTCTGTCACTCTTCATGATGGCTGTGTTAATCAGATACGAGATTAGTTTCATTTCTTTGGGTTCTGATCACATCAAATGCCAGAAAAAGTCACTTTGGCTCAGACCTTCATTCCAAATGCCACCACATGCATGTGTCTGCTCCTAACATTTACTGGGCGCAGCCGCACTGTATAGTTTAAAGATAAGCTGCTCTTTTCCTGAATCTTGTCCTATCTTTGCTCTTTTCTGCGTCCATCTTTATCCTTTCCTCCTGTTACACTGAACGCAGGATGTACAGCCTCCAATGTGCGTGAATGTTGAGTTGTATAAGAGATAAGAATCGTCCTTTTTTTGCAAGACGGCAGTTCTGAGGGAGGTGACTGAGATTGAGAATCTCTCAGATTGGCGTGATTCATATCTGATAATAGCGTTTTGAGACTTTTAGTGGATTTTGAATATGAATGATGTCTAATTGATGTCTATGCGTGCAAAACAGAAGATAAGCATCTACTGCTGGTTGTTCACGTCAGTAGAAATGTAAATCACCGCTCTTTCCTGAAGTTACAATATGAGTCACCGACATGCTACTTCCCCACTTTTCTACTTCTAAAGAGATAATGCTCTCTTTCTTTGCATCTTTTTCTTCCTTATTCAACTCTCCTCTACCTTCTTGTTCTTCTTCTTTCTGCCACACATTATAATGGAGTTCCAAAGACCCTCTTATAGAATGTGACGAAACCTGTGCATGAGTGGGTACTGAAAGCTAACAAGAGGCCATTTTCCCTCAAAAACAGTCAAGCATATCATTGATTTTGTTTGGGATAAGTAAGTCTATCATAAAATTAGAAATTGATGCTTTATCATGTTAGTTTGGTATCATAAAATTCATTAAAATGAACTAAATAAAAAAAATATGGCATTGAAATTTATCAATAGGTCCAATTTAGAGTGGATCCAGACAAAATTTTACAGTTTCTTATGACAAATAAAACAATTCCTTTATTACAGCAAGACCTATAATGCTACCTCACACTGAGAAGGTCGTGGGTTTGAAGCCCTATGCTGACTCGGGTCCTTACTGTATGAATTTTCTACATTCTCCTTTGTGTTTTTGTGTAGGTTTCCTCTAGGTACTTCAGTTTTCCCCCACCATCAAAACACATGTGTTAGGTTAATATAGCAGCCATTGCTCTTCACCATGGCACTGGGACCTGGAGTTGGTCCCTGAGCACCGCACTATGGCTGCCATAACACATACTCTGCTGCTTTTAGTGCTAAAAGTAAATTTTAATGAAATGCTGCAGTTATTTTAAGCAGAAGGAACATTTTCCCCTTGTGTTTAATTTTGATGAGCTACACCTGCCAGATGCTTGCAGATTAACAGCTCAACATAAAGTGAATGCAACTGTGACTTTGGTGAGACACATCTCAGTTTCCAGAACTTGCCATTATCATGATGAAATCCTTCCCCCTCCCCTTTCAGGTACATGTTGGGTCTGTCGGTGCTTCCCGCCATGCTTCAATTCGTGGGATTCCTGTTCCTGCCGGAGAGCCCTCGCTGGCTGATCCAGCGCGGGCTGACCCAGAAGGCCCGCCGTGTGCTCAGCCAGATCCGAGGCAACCAGAACATCGACGAGGAGTACGACAGCATCAAGAACAGCATCGAAGAGGAGGAGAAGGACTGCGGACGAGGTGAGCTGATAAAGGAGGGGAGGAGAGTTACCTGTCAGATCCTGGTTTTTGTAGTTTTGTGACCATTACTGTGAATTATTTTGCTCTTTTCTTGCAGGGAAACACGTTTTTTTTTTTTTTTTTTTTAATTTTTTAGTTGAGATTTGAGTTTCTCTGTTCATGCCCACACTACTATTTATTAAAGGACCATACCAGCGATCGTGCATGTTTGAGCCAAATATATTTAATTTTCATACACATAGGATTACTGACAATCATTTCCCAAAGCATACTACTGGAACGGTGAATTAAAAAAATGTTTTCCTACCTNTTACTGACAATCATTTCCCAAAGCATACTACTGGAACGGTGAATTAAAAAAATGTTTTCCTACCTTCCAGACCACCTTTGATTTCAGTTCATTCTGGTACGCTATTAAAATCAACTTGTTGATGCTTGAAACATTCTTGCGATAGGTAATCCATCATCGTGAACAAGACGTATACTCAGGTTTTTTTCAAAGTGATGTAATTTCAGAGTTTAAGCGCAATAAAAAGCGCAGATTGAATGTATGTCTCTACTGGAGAATATAGTCCCAAAAGAAGACCTGCGTTTAACAAAATATTTAAATGACTGTGACTTCATAAGGCTGCTTAACTATTAGCAGGCGAAACATCTATTTTTAAGGTGGGTGTATCGCTTGAATATTTGTTTTTGAAAGATTAAGAGATTTTGAAAAATATCAGGAAAGCTGAAATATGGTTTTATCCTTTGGGAAATGGTTGTCAGTAACGTAACATGTATGAAAATTGAATATATTAGGCTCAAACATGCAAAATCGCTGGTATGGTCCTTTAAAATAACATGAGCAGAAATCATAAACAGCAAATAGTCAGCCTGAGCTCCCTTCTGATGTCCAAACTCCTCACCCTATCCCTAAGCGTGAGTCACAACACTCTGTGGAGGAGTGGCATTTTGGCCGTTTATATCCAAAATCCAGTTCTTTCGGTCANCACAACACTCTGTGGAGGAGTGGCATTTTGGCCGTTTATATCCAAAATCCAGTTCTTTCGGTCACTTCCCAAGAGGTCACAACTATAAGTAAAAATGTTGGAACGATCAATAAACTGAGAGCTCTTTACCACGACAGTCCAGCATCTGCACGACTGCACCAATCTCATGCTCCTCCCTCACTTGTTGAAAGGAGCCAGTTAAGGTAGTTTGGGCACCTTGACATCAAGGTATTCCTAGTGTGTCAAACTGGGCAGACCCAGAATATGTTGGAGGGATTCCCAAGTGGGGGGGGGGGNGGGGGGGGGGGGGGGGGGTCCCACCTGGCCTGGGAGCACATTGGGATCCCTGAGGAAGAGCTGGAGGATGTGGCTAGGGAGAAGGACATCTGGGCTACTTTGCTTAGCATTCTGTCTCTGTAAGCCAGACTAGAAAAGTGGTGGAAAATGGATTGATGGATGCTTCTAGAAATCATAAAATACATCAGCAGCAGGTATTTAGAACAGAAAATTGTAAAAACCGAGTATGAGATGAAGCAACTCTGTGTCCTTCATCCCCTGAAACTATTACAGACTATTTCTACTTTAGCTTGACCAGATCCAGTGCTGTATACGCTGAAGTTGCTCTCATCATTCTCACATCCTTTTATGTCTGAATAAGGTGAACCAGCTGGAAATGGAGTTCTGCGGCAGACTGAACTGAAAGTGGAGGTCAGTGTGAGAGAGCAGAGAGAAAATATTTCTTTCTTCATATTGGATTATTGTGTGAGCTGACCTTTTCCTGAACACACAGAGGTGTTGTTTGATACGAGATTTTGCTGTCGTGCACTGTCAGTACTGAACGAGGTGTCAGAATGAAGGCTGACAGGCTTTTATTAACTAATGCGACCGTTTCATAACAGCACTCACTGCGAACTTGAAGTTTTATTTTTTGACAGGCTGTGACTGTCCTTAGTCGAGCACAAAGCAGTTATCAATGCTGGTTCCAACCAGTTAAAGAAGACACGTACACACAAACACACTCAGTATTTACTCGCACTGTATCATACTTTAATGTACTGTACCATCTGCTTTATGAGGATTATAAAGCAAAGCAGACTCACAATGCACACGTGATGCATTAATTTAAGTGTTTTAACATACATGCTGCAGTTATGTACAGTTCCCTGGAAGAATTACTTGTAAAAACATCCAACTGTATGCTAGTAGTAGTAGAAGTAGTAGTAGCAATAGTAGTTGTTGATGTTGTAGTACTACTGCTTACATTTTATATTTGTCTTTTATGAAATTCCAAGTAATTCTAAAATACAGAAATAACTCTTGAGCAGTGTGGAAGATGTACTCAAATCCATCACTTAAAGGACCATACTGGTGATTTTGCATGTTTAAGCCCAACAAATACTACCCGCATACACCTTATGTTACTGACAACCAATTTTCCAAAACATAAAACCATATATTAGTTTCCTATTATTTTGCCGAATCCCCTAATCTTTTAAAAGCAAATGTTCAGGTGATACACCCACCTTAAAATTCAATGTCTCACTTTCTATCAAACACTTACAAATGTAGAAGGCACGGTTGTTTTCAATTTCTTGATAAAAGCCAATTTCCTCTCTGGCGGATGCATACAATGTGTTCC
This sequence comes from Lucifuga dentata, assembly GCA_014773175.1. Classification (NCBI taxonomy): domain Eukaryota; kingdom Metazoa; phylum Chordata; class Actinopteri; order Ophidiiformes; family Bythitidae; genus Lucifuga; species Lucifuga dentata. The sequence goes on along the minus strand of VXCM01000101.1, from coordinate 81,821 downwards.
ATGCAGCTCCATGTTGGACTGTTTAAATAAAGTTATTCAACAAAAAACTTAATATACATAGTGTTTGCTATGATAGATTACTTATCTCAAGTGTGTTTCAGGTCTCCAAAAGTTGATTTTTTTTATAGTGTACTGGAATGAACCGAAAGCAATTGCAAGTCTGGAAAATTTAAAAATTCTAAAATTTACTGCTCCAGGAGGATGTTTTGGGAAATGATTGTCAGTAACGTGTATGCGGATTTTATATATTGTGCTCAAACTTGCAAAATTGCCGGTATTGCCCTTTAAGTATAATCCACAATGTAAAATTACTCTATAACAAGTATAGGTCTGAAATTATAATTATAATAATAATGCTTCCTGTTAGAGCATTAAATTATTGATGCATTATTATGGACCTTACATATGTTAGTACATCAGTAATGAAAATCCATAAATTGGAGACACAAGGTTACTCATCCAGCAGCATAAACAACTCTCCAGTTTGTCATGAAATATTGAAAACTTTGTCATGAAATAATTAAAATCCCGTAAATTGGAGAGCTCATTGTATATCTGAGCCAGTCTCAGAATAGTTGAGTCTGCAGAGAGATGGAGAGAAAGTGGTGACAGGAGAGAATATTAACAGGTAGGAGAGGATCGAGGACTTTAGGAGAAAAAATAAAAAGGAGGAGAGGAGAGAAGAGAGGAGAGGAGGAAGGAAATTGGATTTATCCTGCAGATAATCAGCCTTGACAACAGAGAACACCATGTCCGTGCAAGAAGTGGCATCTATAGATCCCCTGAGTCCATGTAGCCAGCAGTGAGGAGGTCACAGATTTACATTCACCCACACACACACACACACACACACACACACACTCACAGGCAGTCGAGTGTCCCACTTCAGGGGCTCGATTGTGTCCCGAAGTTTTATTTTCATTTCAGAATCTTTCCTGTGTGTTACTATAACTTATCCCTGAAGCCATCATCGGTTGTTGTGTTTGAGGAGGAACGCAGCAGGTAACAGCTTGTTATCTTGTAGCCAGTGGCACGACTCGATTCAATGTGAAATATGAGCAATGGACTCGATGCAGACTGAGATACTCACACATGACCTGGACCTGTCAGGCTGTTACTGTTTGATGTGGATTTTGGATTATATGTACACTGTTTCTCATTAGCATGTGGCTCAGAACTTATAAATCAAGGGTGATAAAAGATAAAAGTAGCATTCTCTGGGCTACTCATAAAGCTTTGAGCTAACTAATTTTGGATTTATTTTTGATTCAGCTGGATTTTAACAACTGGATGCTGGGTAGAATTTAGAGTATATCGCTGTATCTAGAGTTCCACCTCAGTACAAAATTGAACTCGGCACATTTCAGAATTGATTTTTATGTCAGTCTGTGCTAGCATTCTCTCTCAATAATATCCTAAAACTTAACTATATTTAAAGAGGATAGATATATTATACTTTTTGTTATTTTCCCCTATTATATAGTTAATATAGTATGGAGCGTGTTGCAAAACTTGCTCACTCCTACAGAAATCTATCCTGTAAGACAAATCCACAGGTTCTAAACTGCCCTGCAAGCTTCATTTTTGATAAATTCTTTACTTCTATAACAGTTTTGCATCAACATGTAAAACATTTAAATTTACCCAGCTATATGCCTGGCCAACCAATCAGAACAGGCTGGACTTTTCTGGAGGGGGATTTAAAGAGACAGTATCGATAAAGTCTGTTTACGTGCAGTGTGCACAGCAATGCTGCAGCAGGAAAGAGCACAAGTGGATCAGTGTGTGTGTGTGTGTGTGTGTGTGTGTGTGTGTGTGTGTGTGTTTTACACATTAAGGCATTGCTAAGGTTTCAAATAAACCACTAAATGAAAAGAAGAACAAGATAGTCTGTATAAATTTTTAATCTGTACAATGTTTAATCATCATGGCAGCAACTTTTACTTTGGAGGTGTTAGGAGAAGGAGGTTAGAGGGATCAAGAGTAAATTCTGACAATTTTATTTTTTTAAATTACTTTTATATTGATGCTGCTGAATTTAGCTGTGTTGACTCATTAGAGTGATGTGTTATGAAAGGCCAAAACAGCAAAAGCACAAGATCAGACTGTTAAGAACACGCTCGGCCCATAAGAACCACATAGACCCAATCAGAACCTCTTGGTCACTGGTTCAAATTGGGGATACATCAGTAAAGCTGCTTGTTGTCAGAATATACAGCATAGGATGTTACGGCTAAGGTCATCCAATGATTTATACTGACTTTTCAGTGTTAATGAACAACTGTTGAAATCTAGATCATCGTGTTCTGTTGTGATCAGAAACAGCTTGGTGAGAAATCGGGCAGAAAGGACAGACACTGCATGACACAATAGTTTTTGACCTTTCTAACTTATTTTCACCTCTCTTTGCAGAACAGACATCAGTGCTGCTCTTGTCTTCTCTCATTCTCTTTCCCAAATTCAGCTTCTACTCCTTTCTTGTAGCACAAATGTGTCCAAACAAGACATGTAATGAAAGCTGCTAATTCCTCCTCAAGATCCATTTTAGCACAATTATTTGAAAAGCCACATCACGTTTGGTGTTTGTTTTTGTGAGGCAGCAGTGTATCGAGGTCCCTCGTGACTAAATCCAGAATCTTAGAATGTGAGACCGCCATCTGTGCCACATTATTTCATGCCTGAACCACTATCCTTACAATTTACATGCTCTTTATATGGCTGACATACGACCTGGAGGCCACCTGTTGCCTAGCAACCAGGCAGACAGATTGGCAGATGGAGAAAACAGAAAAATCAGGAGACAGACAGATGGAGCAGAAAATAACACATAACAAAAATGACTCTCCTGGGGTCAAAAGCTTTGATTATTGATTATTGATTATTGGCTCAGACAGGGTCAAGTGACATTTCATATAGAAACAGGAAGACTTTGTTCATGGGATGATCAGTGTGAGGTTGGAGGTCATTCAAAGCTGAATCTGAACAGTCTTCCCTGTTCTTTTTTCATAATTTCCTCGATGGAAAATGTAATAAGGTCAAGAAAAGATGTAAAAGAGAAAAAACAGAATGGCAAGTTGGAAGAGATAACCACAGTATCCGATGCAACTTTCCATAACTTTAAAAATATTCGACAAGTCGAACATCTTGTCAGTGATGGACAGGATATTCATGAGTTTATGCTCAGTTTTACTTTGATAAATGCTAAAAAAGAAAACAAAAAAAACAACAACTGTAAAGCAATGTTAAATCATGACAGGTGACGTGATATAATTTTCAAGAGCAGCAGGCTTTCCACTCAGTTTGACTTTGCTGCCCTTTAGAATCATCATTAAGCCTTTGTTACGCTGCTGCAAAAGGTTTTGGCAGGAAAAACATGTTTCAGCCCTCAAAACCCATAATTAACTTTTCTCTATATCGAGCCTTCCATTTGAACCCGCTCACTGTGACTGGCTCTTTGCTCTTCTAACTTGAGGTCAGTGTTACCAGTCATAATCAGTGATGTAGATATTTATCTGCAGTCTTATAAAATGCGTGTGTGTGTGTGTGTGTGTGTGTGCATGCATGTTCTCACCTGGAAAACAAAGGCGCACCGTGCCCCTTCCCTAACTTATCAGTTACCATGGAAACAACACTTCTCAGTTCCTTTTTCCTGTCACCTCAGACATAATTGTGATTATAGTGTGTATCACCCTCAACACCCTTCCCCACCACACACACACACACACACACACACACACACACACACACACACACACACACACACACACACTTAAGACATAATGCAAGAAGACACTAAAAAATTGCATGTATGAAATATAGCAAAAAAGAACAAGTGATGAAGACGCTGATGACGAAAACAGCCTCCATCAGCTCCTTTCAAAGTCTAGACAGTGTTCCATTTAAGGAACATTTTATGCAATTTTTTTTGAGGTGCTGACATTTGCTCAGTCGAAACTAAAGTGTTTTCAACTTGAGTCCAATTAAAAAAATACACTTCTAATGTTTTTGGCAAATAATAACAAAAGCTTTTTCCACTTTTCCAGAAAGAGGTCAATTAAAATGTAGCTCAAAGGTCATGTGACATTTTGAGACAAAGTACCTGTCTTAATTGTAGCATTGAATTCAGACAAACACAAAAAAAACTCTATAATTTACTTTCATGCTTTCTTACTAATTTTAATAAAGTATTTTTGCTCCGTGATATAATCAAAGCTGGACATATCTGGTAGAGAAGTGGTTCTAAAACTGTCATACGTGCACTAAAGGTGGTACCTGAAGCGCCCCCTGCTGGTATGCCAGATGACTCTGGAAGTTTTTGCAGAGAATCAAAGCAATTGAAATCTATGGGAATTCTGTTACTGCGGCAAATTATTCACAAATAAAATGGGTTTCACCAAGAATGTAGTTATTTGATTATTTTCTTAATTTAGAAAGAATTTTTTTGTTCAATAAAAATCAACTCATCCTGTCCACACGCTAGCTTCCATTCTATGTGGGTGACACAAGCTTTTCAAGCCAGCTGTAAACTTTAGGGCAGCAAACATAGAGGTTTTTCTGTGATTCTTCTAAGAGTTGGTGGCTTGTTAGTCAGGTGGTACTCGGATGTTTCCATTTGCTTGGAGGTGCTATTAGCTTAAAAAAGTGTGAGAATAACTGTGGTAGAGGATTTCTGGCATTTTTGGTGCTGAAACATCGCTTATGTGGAAGGGGGAACAGAGTATAAAGCATAAATAGCATCTTTTGAACAACCTTCTGTATCATGTTTCAAAAGTGTAATGAGGTGTTGTCATGCCCAAGGCAGTCTTCTTTTTGAGAGTGAAGGAGAGGAGAGAATGAAGTGAAAAATGGCTGCAATGGAGCAACAATTATGATAACACAAGCAATATTGTGGCAATATTACAAGCCATTATATTGCCATTTTTCATGAGAAACTTCATAGCATGCTGTAGTGGTCACATCGATTTCTTTGGTCTGCTTGTTCAGAGCAACTCCTGTTTCAAACAACGCAGACTAGACTCAGCCGCAACCTACAAAAGCAAGGACAGAGATGACTGATGGCTGGAGAATCAAACAGCTTTATTCCATCATTTTCAAGGGTAAAACAAAATCAATAAAAATAAAATAAACAAAAACATAAAAATTATAATGAATGTGATAAATCAGATCAGGGCCTTTTTTTTAAGAACACGTTAATAATGCTGGCAAGTTAAATCACTTAAATAAAAGTAAAAGCTGCCCAAAACTTTGAAGTCTGGGCCAGTCATTCATTTTGGTGACATATTGATCATATTTGTAGTGTATGTGGGAAACAAGCTGATCTTCATACAAACTCCAGCTCTTGCACTCCCAGACCTCCAGTATGCATCTGTCCAAGCTGATGAAGTGAACTGTTGGGCTTATGCAGGCCTCGGTTGCCTTATTTTACCACAGATCAGCCATGAAAGCAAAGAATTCAACTTGATGTATGTCTGACTGTGCCCTTGTCCGACACTTTCTTGAAATGAGTTAAGGCCCAAATGGCAGACCAGAGTAACAGCAGCGCTCTGCCAAAAAGACACACAGAGGACCTGACCCATCCAAATTAGAGTAAGTCTAGTCAGGTCTGAGAAGGGTCAAATGCTGTTGTCATGGGACTGTGTGTATACCCGAGTGGATCCAAGTGTGATGATCAGAGCCTATCAGCTCTGATCATGTGGTGTGTCATAGAAAATGTACTTTTTTTTTGGCAAGATGAAGAACTGAAGTGCTGGGAAAATGCAGACTTTTTTAAAAAATATCAGGAACGAATAGAAAGAAAAGCTGCTTGTTAATTGACAGAGCATCATATCGTTAGCAGTGCTGTCATTCTCGTTCGTTTTGGGTCTGTTCAGATCGACACCATTTTGGATCGGGTCTAATTATCCTTGAGCCAGACTGTTGGACTGTCCTCCTGTCACTTTCGTTCAGCTCTAATTTGAGGGCATCAATCGTGTGGCACTACTTTCCCCGTTTATTCACCAAACCCACAGCTTCTGTTGGCATTCATAAACTCTTCAGGCTCACAACTGAGCTTCTGCTTCTCATGACGTCATCTACACTCTTCTACGATGAGCATCAACAGGGAGTGAAAGTTGTGCATCTATACCTTCTTCTTTTTTGCCTCTTGTTAATTTCGGTGAGTTTAGCAATTGAATTTCATCACAGCCCTTGCAATCTGGTACTTTTTTTGTGACCATGATAAAAAATAAATAAATAAATAAAAACTAAAAATAGAAGTAGCCCGACTTGTAGCCTACATATTTTTGTATTAAGGAATATTGGCAAATCATTGATTCATTCGACTAGAAGGCAGTTCATTACATAATAAATATCAGCAAAATACTCCTCTTAAAGAAGATTTTTACTTCGTGTGCTTATGTAGTCAGAATTAATGCGATGAAAGAAAACGCTCATGTTGAGCCCTTTCGACATCCTGATACAGCATCCTGCTGATGAAAAGAAGAGTCTCCGCATGTCATCTTAATAGGCTAACAGCCAGTATATTCAGTACATTATGAAAAATGAATTCAGCTTCATGTAAAAGCCTGCATATATGTTCACATCACCGGCTGTAATGTATTGACATCAGTATATTTATTTATATTTGCTTTTAATCATCTCATTTCAGGTGATTGAATGGTATGGTTTTGTCATCAACAAAACTGCATTTCTTTGCCATTATAATTCCATTATACAAACATACACACACTGAGAATCCACTGCAGCCCAAATTCTCCCACTGCTCATTAATAATTCAGAATATTTGAACATTTTATGAAACTGCGCTGCTGCTCTGGGTCTGCTGAAACCCTTCTGGAAAATATAACGAGAGGAGGGACTTGTACCATGGAGAATGACTTTGGAGTCACTGAAAATTGTTATTGCATCTTGCTCATCCTTTGATAAATCTACAACTCAGATATTTAAAGCAGATATACTATACTTTTTGTTATTTTCCTTCATGTTACATATTATTAATGTAATATATGATGGAATTTGTGTTGAACAATGTGAAAGCATTATTCATTATTCAGCATTATTCAAATGTGCGCAATTTGAGGCTCACACTTACAGAAATGCATTCAGTAAGACAAACCCCATAGGTCCAGGACTGCCCTGAAAGCTTAATTTTTTATTAGTCCTTAAAGGACCATACCATCAATTTTGCATATTAGAGCCTAATATATTCAATTTTCATACACATAACGTTACTGACAATCATTTTCCAAAGCATATAGGAATACTGAGTTAATTTTTTTTCCTACCTTCCAGACTGTCATTGGTTTCAGTTCATTCTGGTATGCTATTAAAATCAACTTGTTGATATTTGAAACGTTCTTGGGATAGGTAATCCATCATTGCGAACAAGACGTATATTCAGGTTTTTTCGAAGTTTTGTAATTTTAGTGTTTAAGCACAATAAAAAGCACAGAGTGAATGTATGTCTCCACCGGGGAATATAGTCCCAACAGAAGACCTGCATTTATCAAAAAATTTAAAAGACCATGACTTCATAATTTTGCATAACTATTAGCAGATGAAACATCTATTTTTAAGGTGGGTGTATCGCTTGAATATTTGATTTTGAAAGATTAAGAGATTTTGCAAAATATCAGGAAAGCTGAAATGCGGTTTTATCCTTTTTTATCCTTTGGGAAATGATTGTCAGTAATGTAACTTGTATGAAAACTGAATATATATTAGATTCAAAAGGGGTGGTGGCTTTAAGTTCTGTGACATGTCATGTCAAGTTATGTCAACATATACAGTAACATATTTTAATTTGCTCGCCTACACACCTTGTTAGACACACCCACATAGTACGAGGTTAGTTTTCACAAGCTGTTTTCACCCAGCGTGCACAGCTATGCTTCACTAAGGGAGAGTATAAATGGATCAATATTTTTGGAACATTAAAGCATTACAAAGGTTTCAAATAGGCCCCAAAATGAAAATAAGAATATAGAAGTCTGTATATCCTCTTTAAAACTGAATGTATATCAGAAGATAATTCACCTTTAATGTTGTTGATGATAAATTCAACTGGTTATGAAATCCTGTTTCCCAAATTTAAGTTTTCAATTGGCTTGTTAGTAGCAAAAATTACTATTTACTGACGTGTGACATTCATGGCTTCAATCTCAAATAAGGCCTAATCAAATCCAAAGATGCTTGAGGTGTTTTCTTCCCTGCTAATCATCTTTCTGAAAAATTTGATTTCTGCTTGAGCAATTGTGCCTGTGGGAGACATGATATTTAACAAACCAAAACTGGCTCACTGATGAATACAGTGCTGTGAAAAAGTATTTGCCCCCTTACAGATTTCTTCTGTTTTTGCTTTTTTGTCACACTTACATGTTTCAGATCATCAAACAAATTTTAATATCAGACAAAGATAACCTGAGTAAATACAAAATGCAGTTTTTAAATGATGATTTCATTTATTAAGGGAAAAAA